>VYZT01027261.1:15092-27702 GCA_013400735.1 Pomatostomus ruficeps
GCTTCCTCTTCTGGTCTGGCCCCGCTCGCCCTGGGGCACCGCCCGTCTCGGGGCAGGTCCCGCAGCGCCGCTGGCTCTTCCCCGCGGAAGTCCTGGCGCCGAGCGGGGCCACGCACCGCCTTATGCCCGGCAGCCTTCTTTTGCCCTGGGAAGGCAGCTGTATAAAGCGCTAGGCTCTGCCGCCTTTGTGATTTATATTCAGGTTGCGAGCAACGGCAGGGCTCTGTCTGCCCACTTTTATAGAATATTTAGACTTTTGACATGGGTACGGTTTTTAACCGAGTTGCTATATTTAGGACCGTGCCTCGGCAGTAACACTGTGCAGTGCCTCCCACACTGATGCATTTCCACCTTAAAATCAGATGGGCTGTAGCAACACGATCCCTCCAGGAAAAACGTATAAAGCTTCTGTTTATCTGCAGCTCCCGTTACTCAGTGGCAACTAATACATATCTAGTCTTTGGTAATTACTCTTTACGGAGAGAAATCATACTAGTTTTCAGTGCACCAGGCCAAAGCTGTATTTTGAAAACGTGATTCGGAATTTTTCCTTTTTTTTAACAGACACCTGCTGCAGGTTTTCTGATGTCCCATACATAATGATTAACTGAGTCTGGTTTCCATCAGCATGTCACAGTTTGGAGCTCTGTTAGAAAGGAATGACTAGCAGAACTTGATTTTTTTCTACAAACACTGTAGTTTGTTTTGGCTTCTGAACAACTTACTGACATTGCATCTTCCTTGCCCTCTTTTTTTTAATTCTATTCGTTTTCAAGATCAGAAAGATGTGCCTGATTCCCAAAGAATTTCATTCATACACTCTGTATGTTAGGCCCAATATTCCTTTACAGATATTGAAGTGCATAATTTAGACAAATCTGGGTTTTTTTCAAAATCTGAAATCACAGATGGAAAACATCTATTCCTATCTTTCTTTTCAACTACCTTCATTTTTATCAATTTAATTCCAATTTATCAATTCATATAAGAGAAAACAAGAGACCTGCTTTAGAATTCCAGACAGAGCAGTGTAACTAACTTGAGCTGCACATAAGTTATAGCAATAAAGACTATTTTGCAACATTGCACCATTCTGGTGAGGCTTGCTGGCTTCAGGGAAGTACTGGAAAGGCAGTGGATGACTTAGAACCTGTGTGCTGAGCTAGGAAATTGCCTGTTGTTATGAGTTTTCCAAACTCCTCTTCTGTGTTTCATTTTTCTTTTTCTGAATACATTAGGTATGTAGGAATTCCATTAAAGGAGTTATATTTTTACTATTGAGATCCAAGATCTCTTTAGTTTAGTGTTTTAGGGATTTCTTGAGTGGGAGACCAGATCAGAGCATGTATTGAAGACATTCCTAGTTATATTGCCTTTCTTCATGGACGTTATCAGTGTTCATTTGGTATCTGATGGACTTCTACATGGTGTAAATAAGGTGGTGAATTTCCACAAATTTGTCTCCTACTGCAAATAAAAATACAGTGCTAGATAGTACTTCGAATCAAAAGGGATTTAAAAATGCACATAATGGCCAAATATCTTTCTTCCTCTCATTTATCTTACATGATTTTAATGCGAGTACACCACCTATCAGTATGTCTGGCAGTGAGCTTCTGAGTAAGAACTATAATTTGGGGTTTCTATATTGTATTTTTAATTGGACACCTTTTTCTTTCAGTTTTCTTTCATGAGTGCTAATACACACATTGCTGCAATCACCTGGGTGAACAGCTATGTTGAAACCACCTACAGCCTTGCGCTAGAAAAGGTACTCTGCTCTTACTGTGTCCTTGGTTATAAATCTGTTCCTACAGAGGCCTTGCTGTCATCCTCAGTGACTGTTAAAAGCTCAATCAACTACAGCCTTTTTCCTCCCCTAGTTTTAATACTTTTTGTTTTATTCCTAATTGTAGATTAAAATTATGCAAATCACTTGCATTTCTTGTATGCAATTTTCTAGGTAAGGGGACAGTACATTTTGTCTCTAACTATTCCTCAAATGTCCATCTGTGTTTTTATTTGAAAATACAGAATACAGAGCACGGGGGGAAGGGGGGCAAATCCTCCTTAGGAAGCCAGCTTTGGGGTAACTAAGCTTGCAACTGCTGTGAGTGTCAGTGCTGCTGCTGGCTCAGTATCCATGGAAACCTGGTTTCCCATCTTGCTGCAGGAATTAATTGAAGATCCCAACCCACTTGCTCTGGGAATCGCTGTGATATTAATTCACATCCAGCTATGAGGCTCACTTTATTATCTCAGATACTCTTTTCATCAGAACAAAAGGCTCAATTAGCTTTCACAAACTTAAAAAAAGGCCATCTAAATCTTTACCACCTCAAAACTAGGGCAGAGAACATAGATCTCCTACCTCTTGGAGATCTACATGTCTCAAATGGAACTTGCACAAAATGTTAACAACAGGAGAGGGCACATAGTTGGGAGTGCTCTATGCAAATCTCATGTCCAACATCCTATACGTAGCCCTATTTCTCACCTATGCCACTAGCTTTATTATCTTGGGGGGAAAAATTCACTGTCCATGCTTCAGTATCAGAATTTTGTCTTCCACAGTATGTTCTTTCCTAAGATATAATGTGCAAAGCTTCAAAGAGAATAAGCCAAGAGGGACTTTTGCTAGGGAATATTGTTTCCAGACTTCTCTTTGAAGGCTTTTCATTAATTACAAACATAAGCATGTCAAGTTCCCTCAAGGTCTGCTTCTGGATCATACATCTCTGATTATCTACCTTTGAACTTTCTTTCCTCTTATTTCCTGTTGAATTCCCTAGCTACTGTCCCCATTCCCCTTATTTTTTCCTGATCTCCGAATCATCCTATCTGCTCTGCATTCTTTTCTGTTTGGACATTGATTTTCTCCATTTTCATCTTTCTGATACTTTGTATTTAGCAGCTGGTCCTTTTGTAACCATGACAACTACATCATGATATCAGCAAAGGATCTCACTTATCTGAAGAACCCGATCGCATTAAATGCCAGGGGTGCTGCTTGAACTGATGTTTAGTGCCCTGTACCCAGGGGAGAAGTTTTGTTTGGAGTTTTCTATATTTTATATGTGAGCCAGGTAAGGCAAATTTCTTACGTTAAATGGTATCCTTCACACAATTGTCCTCCATCTTTCATTTCCAATATTGAGACATAGAACCTCCCAAAAATGAGGACCACTGAAGGAATGTTATCACAGGAGAAATGGCAGGGATGTTAGCATAGACTGTGCATGAAGTCTTCAGATTAGATCGAAGAAGTTATACTGTGTTGCTCTGTTACATCTCAAACACTGACAGTTTATAAGCAACCAGTATCAAACTGTTAATTCCGAGTGCTGCAAAAGCCGCATATACTTGTTACAGAATAGTTTTGGATTTGTGGACATAGCTAAACACCACTGTTTTCTCTGAATGGTAAATGCAGGCAGGGGAAAAGTGAAAGTAACATTTTGAACTGACTTGGTGGTAACTCAAGATATGTTAGACACATAGTTCGAAGGATGAAGAAATACCATAGACCAGGGAAAGATTATTGAAGTACAAGGATTTTTAATGGAAATAATTTCCCCATCTAGCTGGACTTAAACATTACATGTTGTGTTGTATTGCTACTCACCACCAAGACTGAGGACTCTTATCTGTGGTTAATCACTCCTCAATCTCAGGCTGCAATTTCCCAGCATCAGACTCTTTAGGCATCTAGAGATTCAGACATGTTAGCCAAATGTAGACTTTCAGAGAGAAGTCCAGGGAGAAATTACTAGGCAAGCACCTACATCCCACCCATAGCAAAGCTACTCTGTGTTTCTCTTCACCCACTGTAAAACCAACTAATTTCCTGCCTCTTTCTCATCACATCAGTAAAGACCATCAGGAGCTGTGAATCTAAAGAAGTGGGATAAAGTAACACCTCAGTGAAAACACCTGCAGTAAGAATACCAGTTGTTTTACTCTAAGAAATTACTGACAGAAACCACAATGAAAATATATAAATTCCTTATACAACCTCTTCTGTCTGTCTTCACTCAGTTCAGGCTACTTAGATTTTTACAAGAACCTTAAAAAAAGATGAAGCTAGCAAATACAATTTGATGGGTGCTTAGGATGAAAGGATGAACACAATGAAGCCTAGAACAAACAAGCAAAAGTACTTTTCTGTAGTAATACACAATGGAACCCAGTGCCAAGTGATTCTGTATAGCCCGTAAGTATGAGCAGCTACAAAATAGACTACATAAATTAATCCATTGGTGGCTACTAATCACAGTGTTGAAAAGAAGCCTCTGGTTCTTTATTAGTCTCTATTAGTTACCTAATACTATATTGAATAGTGGGAGCAGGAGAAAGAAAAGTCACATTGCACTTGCTTTTTTTGTTACATATTATCATCATCCACTATTGGAAACTCACAGCTGACAATTAAGACGGGTTAAAGAGTCTTGATTTGTCAGCTTTTACAAAGGCAAAGCTCAATAAAGTACAGAATAATTCTCAAAAATATTGGAAGTCTTGCTTTTACAAAAGGAACAAGCTAGCAATTATAGTGTTTAAGACTCATGTATGGGAGACAAACCTTCGGTTCTTGCAATGAAAACAGGTCAATTCACTTTTTCTTATTCCCAGACTAAGGAAGCCCAAGGAACTAATTTTTATAGAATACAAGAATTTGGCAACACCTCCTTCTGTACTTTTCAAATAGGAGAAAATACAATGTCCCTATATTGCACTCTCTCTGTTAACATTCCCATTTGCACTTCCTTTTGTTTTTTAGATATTCAACTTCAGTGGTACATGAATGGGAGGTTTCTTGCATTGCATTCAATAAATATTAAATCCTTTGAAAACGTTACAGACATTTTAGCGACCTAATCTCCTGCCCTACCTCTTCGATAAGTTATTGTTCCTGAACATATATTTTTTTACCTTTTATTTCTCAAGGTTGATCTGTGACAAAAATTCTAAAATAAAGCACAAGTCTTGTTTCAAAGAAAATGTGAAGGCATAATTTAATTCAGAGTATTGAAAGATAAACCAATGCTTACGTATATAGTAAGCTAAAATTCATGATAGGAAAAGTCTCATAGTAGTTAGAATAGTGGTAGACTTACAGGGTTGTCTTCGTCTTGACAGTAAAAGCTGAGGGAAGAAGTGTGATTGTAATAACACACGAACACATCACTAGTGGCAAGGTTCCCCTCCTACTTCATGACGGAAATAGCCCGTCGGACTGTATCTTTATCCTGATTTTGGGTTTGCCTAAACTGTTCTCTTATCGAATGCTAAGAATTTTCATTGGAAGCTGAGCAAGAACTCTAAAATCAGAATGACTGAAAACTCATTGCTGCTTCCTCATTAATATGCCAGAAGGACTGTCTGACATTTCTATGGAATGTCTGTGCTCTTGGGACTGATGATTCAGTGCAGAACTATTCGGAATTTCTACAGAAGTTCAGCCCTCCTCCCTTCTCAAATGGCTTCATTTTACCAATCTGTCAAGCAAAACTAAAAATAATGGGTTTGTGTGCAATTACAAGGGGAAGGATGGAAATTTCGCTGCACAATGTATTAGGTAACTCATTAGACAGCAGAAGCTGCATTTTCAAGAGCAGTGTGAAATGTATCTCCCAATGTTTAACTCTTCTGCAGTTAGGAAAAGAAACTACACTAAAATTTTAAGGTGCATAGTAATACTCAAGCTAAAGGAGTATGCAATTAAGATTTCTGTGAGATCAGTTTGATGAAATTTGTTCCTTGCTTGTCAGTTTAATGAAAGATAAGGGGCTTATCTTTCTTAAAGTTGTTTAGGGCTAGCAACTCACAAATTCAGTGGTAATTTACATGAGTCAGCTAGCCCAGGAGGAGGAGTTGCCAGTGATTCCAATAAACAGGCAAACTCGAAGTCCAAACCCAGTGCAGCTCGTTAACTGCTCCTGTAATCATTCTGCACAGGTCAACTGCTGCTGCAGCAAGTGGGACTATGAATTGTCACAGACATATATAAAGAGGAAAATAACCACATAATTTTGGCATATGCCCAGAAAAATAGTCAAACACTTTCTATTTACTATAGAAACATTTCAGCTTTCAACTGCTGAGTTTAGGAATGACAAATCTGAGTTGGCTGAAACTGAAGAAAATCGCTTCCTTCACAAGGACATCCACAGAGATGGAAGGCCGGCAGGAGGGGTTGGAACTAGATGATCTTTAAGGGTCCTTCCAACTCAGTGTGCAATCTGTGATTCTTTGATTCATAGCACTGGCAGGAAAAACTGACAGCAAGGGGGTAAAAAGGCTCCACCTACAAAAGAGTCTACTTTGGGGAGGAAAAAAAAAGCTAGGCTGAATTTCAAAAAAAAGGATTTCAACTCAATTCAAAACAGAGACTCAGTCCATTACTACCGTTATGAACTTCCAGCCAGAGACCACAGTTCATCAGCTTCAGACTAAGGTTATCCAAAACACCAAGTAGAAAGATGCCACTAGAACCCTGCTACTTGACTTCCTCTCTTAGCTACAACTGCTAGCTCCCGACTACCCACTTTACCCACTAGCTGGGCCTGTGGAGAACCAAATGTTGGTGATAGGTAACAGATAATTCTCCTCACAGCCCATTTTTAACTTGTAATTTCACACACCCTCTATCTGTTGTCTGTACCACAGGTTTTCCAGTATGTAAGCTGAGTTTGTGCTACCTGCCCTGAAAGACAATTATTTCCTGACTACTCTAATATTTCATGACTAGGTAGAGTAGCTATGTAGTACTGACTAAACATATATGCTTCTGCACATAGACCCAGAAACAGATATTCACCATTCTCTACCTTTGTACATATGAATGCTTTCCAACCTCTCTCCTCCCTAGAAGCTATTTGCAATTACAGTTCAGGTAGGCCTCCTAGATGCTTAACGGCAAAATTTTTTTATTTTGCAGGAACAAAAAGGCCACATAACAAATATACTTGTGATATGAATCCAAGTTGTCAGTTAACAGCTGGGAAGTGGACACAACCTGAGAGGCAACATTTAAGCAGGGAAACAATGCCAGGGCAAACCAGGTTCTTAAAGTTTGCCTTATTTTTACATAGCAGAAATACCAGGAGTCTGTATTCGTTTTCATATCTTTATTCATTCAACAATGGAGAAGGGGAAAGGCAGAAGACTAAACATATAAGACATGAAGATAAACTAAAACGATTCAGGAGCCCAATTTGAGAAGGTAACAAAACATCATTTTTTAAAAGAATATTCACAGGCATCAGTAGTAAGAAACTGGGGCATGAGGTGGGAGAAAGATATGTAAACTCAATAGCAAAGAACAAAAAGTCATAACTGCAACTCATAAATCTATAAGCCTATTCTAATGACACATATAGATTTAAATTCAAGTTATCTGAGACATTTATCCATAAAAATAAACTGGAAATAAAAAGTGAATAAATAACCTCCAGAACCTCTCCCCCCCACCCACATGAATAACTAAACCTTAACACTGCAACTTTTTCTTTAGAGATGCCATCATATACCTGTGATCAGTTGTGCCTGGAGCACCACTTACCAGAGAGACCCATATGAGACAGAAGCAAGAAGCAGTGTTCAAAATTTAGTCCTTAGATGATGCCTTTTTGGTCTCATCAGCAATCTTCAGCAAGCTGATACAGCCTGAATAGACACAGTATCATGAGCTTTTCCAAATACTCTTTAACCCGAGCAGAAGGGCTGTCTTTACACGTTTATGACCCTGATGTCTCAGAAGGGAACTTGGTGAGGAAAGCCACTTCCAGTGGAAATGTCAAAATAATTGAGAAATAAGGATTAGTAGCCACCCCTTGGAATGAGAGCCCATCTGCATTGATAAAACCTTTTGTATCATACTCTCGGTAGAAATGGAAGATAAGCAATGGACCCTTTAAAATAGGTTCTTCACAAAAGAGACCGTTAAAAGATACCTAGGAAGAGTCTGGGTATTAAAGCAAACACAACACGAGATTTAGGTTTTTTTACATTTAAGTCATAATACTACAGCAAGTGACCAAACTTAATGAATACAAAAAGTTAGTCACAGAAGTCAAACAACTGCTCCTCCAAGGAAAACTCCATCAACCCAGTCATTTAACACCACTATGCTTCAGCACACGGGTAAAAAGGTGACAGTGTCACGACGAGGCATTTTCCGCTGTATGTTTAATTCCAGACTGCCCTCTGGTCATCAAACAGACTGAGCAGTATCAGAGACAGGAGACTGCACTACCTGAGCCAATTCAGTTTGAGTTGGCCTTGTGTCTGATTTCCCTTTCTGGAAGTAATAGGCTTCCTGCACTACCATGGCTCCATGCATCAGTCACCGCATTCTTGTGGTAAATACAGAATAGTCACAACAGCTGGCTTTTACAAAACTTAAGCTATTAAATGCTGCTTAGATTCTATTTAATTCAATATATTCATTGCCCCAAATAAGCAAGCAATAGCAGCAATGTTATACTTTTCATTCAGTTGCTAGATTCTCCAACAGGGCCTTGGAAACAGAAAAAGCTTGGAAAGAATCTGTGGTTTGGCTCTGTCTAAACTTATATCTGCACATTTCCTATAAAACTGACATTAAGTGTTGATAGTAGAGAGCCTTTACGTTAGCTCTATACTGGCAGAGATAAATACACTAAATACAAGGCTTAGCCATAAAAGCCCATTCCTACCTCCCTCAATAATAAGGTAATTTCTTATAACTCTTTAAATCGTTACTATATGTTTCGTATAACGCAGTACACACTCTTGGGATGGGACGTATCAGGGCAATCCACAACTCCTAATTGAAATTTAGCACCTGCCCAAAAGCATTGTGTTGGTTTATCTAACTCTGGTCATGTGATGGAAAAATAGAAACATATTGAATATATTTTCTTCTTGTTTTTTCTCCCCGAAGTCTGACATTGAAGAATCCCCAGCACTATTCTAGATTCCACTCCTCTTTCCTACAGAAACCTCCTGGTATGTCCTGGATCCTCCTTCAGTCTGCAAGTCTTCATCTATGCTCTTGCAAATAAACTATTTTCTCAACAGTGGAAAGAATCTCATACTGTTTCATTATGTTCCTACTAGGATTTCCATGTATTTTGAGAGTGAAAGTAAAATAACCTATGTTCCTCTTGCTGCTTCCTGCATAACCTTCTGGTGCATCAGCCACTCCTCTCAGTTTTGCATTGCCAGGAAACTTGCAGAGGGCACCCTCTGCCCCATGATTAATGAAGAGAGCAGGCCTTTCCCTGGGGTCTGCTGCTATCTGCTGGCCTCTGATTAGACTTCCTGGGACTGATCTGCCCCCTTGGGCCTGGCCATTAAGCCAATTTTTTCTGCACTGCACTGTCTGCTCATTGAGCCTGCAATTCATCAACTTTTCTATGTAAGAATGTCACAATCCCTTGGACCCATATGATCTTGTATGGTTAACAAACATGAAAAGTCAGATTTTCTTCCTGAAATGCATACACCACTAATTAGGTTGTTGACTTGAAAAAAAAAAAAAATAAATAAACCAATCAAAAAACCAACCAAATCTGTCTGTCTGTTCTTCAGAATGCTAACTCTCTGTTGCCACGGTCACATATTACCATAGTAACATTAGATACATCTGTATTTTTAGATTAAAACTGCTTCTCTTTTCACAGAAAATAGATCCAACTGAAAGAAAATACTGATCCTTACCAGGAAATACTACTAAAATTCAGACTATAAATTAGAGCAACACACAGCAACTGGTTAATTGCAAAAGCTGGGGATGGGTGCAGAGGGGGGCAGGAAATCACAAACATTGCCATTTTCAGAGCTGATTCCTGCAGCTAGAAAATGGTTTGAACGTACAACAAAAAACCAAAAATGTGAGGACAGTTGCTCTGTAACACTATTGTCTCAGCAAGCCTCACTGGATAGTGGCTCAATTAGAATGTCCAGAAAGCTTAAACAGCCTTTTCAGGCAGAGTTTAACAGCAGTGTTACTTCATATTTCTCCATTAGAGCCCCAGCTTGTTTTCCCCCTCGCCCCCAAGAAGGCCCTTCAGTCATACACAGGACATATTGCTGTTCAACTGTCATCATCGAACTAACTGCTGTTAGCAGACGTCTCTGCTCGTTCACGTTCAGCGATTTTATGTTACGCCTTCACCCTCTAGTGGACAAAAAGGAATTCACAACCCCCCTTGTGCCTTACCGGCTTTAGATCAGCACTGTGCTAACGGGAACTTTTGACATTAAAATGCTGAGTCAAACCCGAGCACCTCTAATTTCTGCACTTCACCTAAGCGCCTTCAATCACCCTTACCTGGCTAGATCTGTCTCTGCTGGGCTGCTCTGTCTTCTTACTGGGCTGTCATTCAGCCAACACTGTCCCAGACATAGCTTAGCATGCCTGAATTTAGACTTGAATTCATGATCAAATGTCAAAATTAAAATTCCATTGATCTCTACACAGCATTCACAACATTAGAGAAATAATCTAACAGAGGAGCCAGAAATGAGGAGTCCATCAACTCAGTGCTTTCCCAAACAAGGCAGCAGCATGAACACAGAAGGTTTTTATTCAGCACTAGGTTTGACGATCAGGATAATTTCTCTCCATTTTATAGTCACTAAAGTTTTTAGACTTCTTCCTTTTTGGTAAGTTACTAGGCATTACTGGTGATAAAAACTTAGTTCCCTGATATGTAAAACTTCATATGCTTGCCATCCAGACTGACTTTCCTCCCAAACCTGCTACAAAGACCATGATTGAATTCCCTGCCTTTGTAAGTCAGTACACCAATGCATTTCCACTGCTACCAGAAATACCTTAGTGTTTTACATAGTCTCAGACAGTTATATATTACAGAAATCTTGAGGTTTTGCTCCTTTAGTGTTCACCTATTTTTGCAGTATTCCCATAAATGTTACTTCTAACATTATTTGGCTAAATGCAGACAAAATGCTCTTGTCCAAAGGATCTGCAGTAAGCACATTTCAGCCAGAATCCACTGCAAGAAAAGGGAAATACGGCAAACTACGCTACTTGCAATAGATGCTCAGATTCCACTTGGGAATCCAGCCATAGGCCTTATTGTACAAGTTACATGTACTAATCTAGGTCTCAGAATTAAATAAAAAAAGGCTAAATTCCAGCTCTAATACAGTATATTTCATGTCTCCACAGTCAGTAAAACAGAAGCCACCCCTTGCTTAGTAAGAGTAAACATAAAAAATATAATCAATTCACAGAATAGGAGCTCACAGACAGAGCAAGAAAGTAACAGGTAGCTTGCAAGGGCTTTAGGCAAAGATTTTAGGCATATAAACAGCAATAACCTAAGTTTACCTGCAAAGTTACAGAAAGAAACCCCACCAATTTGTCACTGTTTCTTTTGACTTCATATTAATTCCTGTTCTCACCAGAAACAGAGCACTGGAAATTCTGACACTGAATTTTGGGATTCTACAGATAGCTGTGTGTATGAGCATAGCTAAATCCAGCATTTGGTTCATCCAAAAATGCAGGCTTTGGCAGGGGGTAGAGGGTATGATTTCTCAGGCAAACAAATCCTCTGAAGCTTCCTGCTAGTGCTTCTCCAGAATAACACATCTACAAAGTGATGAGAGATACTCACTATTCATCTGGTCCTCCCTGCAGATCAGCTGCTTGCTGAGGTAAAAGTCAAACTTTATTGTTCTGAAGAGATAAAAGTTTGAAGAATCTCAATGTTTGTAGCTCAAGCCCACTTTAGAAGGTGGGTGGGCGGGAAGGAAAGAGGGGAGGGAGGGAGCGAGGGAGGGAGACTAAGAGAGAAATCAGTCTCAAAAAAGAAATCAGGCTCTCATCCATAGAATGGACAGTTTAAGTGCTGCTTGAGGCTCAGAAAGTTAGCAGTACTTACTGGACAACTTTATACTATACACAGCTCATTTTCTACTCTTAATTCTATCTCACAAGACAGGTTCTTAGCTGCTACGCAGTTGTTGTCTCCATTTACTGTTAAAACCAACTGTTTTCACAACTTACTCTGCACACTTCTTAAGATCTTTTCTGAGGCCTCTAGGCTTTTTAACAATACCTACAAGGAACACAAGACCAAGTTATGCTTATAGTGTCTTGCAACAGTGCCAAATTCCAGATGAAAGGTGACCAGGAAACATTTCTCCTTAGTAACACTAAGGCACATTCTCAGAGCATATGCATTTCTGCACATATTATCAGCTCCTAAACATTAAACTCAGCAGGTTCCAGACCAGAAATAGCACACGGGAACTGGCAGTGGGTGGCCCTGATTAAGTCACAAGGTTGAACCAGATGAGCCCCGGAGGTCCCTTCCAACTCTGACACCTCTAAGGTTCTATGAGCTCATGTAACTTCAGAATACTTTCCTGGTTTTTCACACATCTGACTTTGCAAGACAACTCAGAAAGCAGCACCACAAGATGCTTCAGCCAGATAGCACATTACAAATTCCTGGTGGCTAAAGCAAGAAAAGCTGTAGTACAGACCAGTTACACAGAGATGTCATTCAGCATCTCCCCAGCAAGCAGTAATGTGACAATACAGTGTCCCCATTAGAATGCAGGATAAGAATACAACTTTCTTCCCTAG
>VYZT01027261.1:27715-55394 GCA_013400735.1 Pomatostomus ruficeps
CTTTCTTCCCTAGTTTTCTCTTTTAGGGAACAATCCACACTTTCCAGCATCATAGGGAACTTTGGAAGACAGAAAGGAAAAATCAGCTCAATTCAACAGCTGCTCTCAAGCATACAATGACATTTCACAGTTAACTTGTGAGCCTCCTTAATACAACGCTATGTGTAGATCAGAGAACCAGAAGAGTTCTCCAAAGATACCTTACTTTCCTCCTAAGGCACTAAATTTCCTGCTGATTGAGATGGCACAGAATAAATAACCATTTCTGGAAATTTGTGGTTCTCTAGAAATCTTGCTTTCCAAGGACGTATATTGTGTATATCCAAGAAGGATGTATAAAGAAAAGTCCAGCACTGCAAAACCACAATGAACAGAAATCAAGTCACTAAAATGAGGGAAGGTGAAACGTCCCCAGAACAAGCTTTGCAATTTTAAGAACACCAGCAACCCTCTCTCTATATATATGCGCTACCTACCAAGGAAATTATTCTAGTCTAAAAGAAATCGGTCCCAGAAATGTAAAGCTGGAGAGTCACAAACTCAATTTTAAAAAGTCACTAATAAAGAGGTTTAGGTGAAGTGTAAAGGTTTAAAACCTGACAGTCGTCTCCTCTCTATTTTCATATTTCTTACCCACCATGGAGGATTACTGACAAACAAGAAAACATTTTTCCCTTTTATGCAACAAATCATTAAGTTTCTCAGACAGGAAACCACATTTCACTATTTTCTTTTCCAACAGCAGAACACTGACTCATACTACTATAAAGCATGAAGGTAAAACATTTCTTTTCAAAAGGCAGTCATTGGCTTCAACTTTGTATCTTGTGGTACAGGTATTTTAAAATAACTTTTAGGCACACAAAGTTTGACACACACATACCACCCTCTTCAGCCCCCACCTTCAAGTATAATTTTCTCTTACTGCACTTCTCTCTGTGGCCGGGCATATTAGGAAAAGGTTCTAAACATTTACTGAACACAACAGGTTCTACTGCTAGGTGAAGATTTAACCATTCGCTTAATTGCACAATGAAGCCCATCGATGATACTGAAGAGAAAGTACATTCCAGCATTTCCTGCTGAAAACACCGAACAGCAGCTGATAAAAGCATTTTATCAAAACAGCACATTCAGCGCTCTCATTAACAAGAGAATTTCTATGCAAGACAGTGCCATCCAATGCAGAACTGTATCTAGAAACTCACTAAGAGGTCACATGGGTGGTGGTAGATCTGCGGTGGCTTTGATCAAGCAAAGCACAATCTAGCAGTCACATTTGTACTAGAAGAAGAAAGCAGTATCCACGCTAAGACATTGTTCTTGCTCTGGGTAAGTTCTGCTGCTTGACATCATCAGCTTCATATCAAACACTAGATAATAATCCCTGACTCTACTGCAGACTCACTTTCACAACCAAAAGCCAATTCCCCTGTATAAACAAAAGCCAGAGTAAAACTGACCCATATTTACCCACAAGCTAATGACATCAAGCATCAATGCTAAGTAAAAGCTACTTAGCGCAGGACCTAGCTCAGGAAGGCAAAGATAAATCCAAATGCCAGAACTGAATCTTCAGAAATTCTTCCTGTGCTTCAAAGCAGAAAAGCCACTACAAATTAATGGATTCTAGGGAAGATTCTGGAAAGTCACTCTGTGGAAACCTAGTAATTGTAGACTATCACAATGCTTGCACAAGGAAAGGGCAAGAAGATCAGCACAAGGGGAGATTTGGCTTCCAAATCAAGTCCTTCAGAATGATTTATATAAATAATTTGCTATGGAAAACTTTAGTTAAAAAAAAAAATCAAGAAAAACGGTCATAGAGATACTTGGTATATAGAGAATAGTTGTTCTCTCTTGCTCAGTATAGTAAAGTCTAGGACAGCAATTCCTCACAACTGGACCTTCCACATAATTGTGAAAGATTTTTATCTGTTGTCTGGAGAGAGGAATTTCCTTTGGAAACAGAAAGTATTCCTGCTTCAGGACGTGCATGTGCTAGTGAGACATGAAGTTTGCTAATAAACTAAAAAAAGAAGAAAATAATTTTCTTTTTTTTTTTTTGTGAAACTCAGAACCAAATCAAGGATTTTCTACTGGCTTCTGGATAAGACCTTATGGATAATTTAGGACAAACACTTCTGACAAGATGCAAGTTTCTAACATAGTCTGTAAAGATTCAAATTTTTAAAAGCTACAAATAATAGTAAACTCAACTTAATTGACTTCCTGAAATAACCGGTCAATTTAACAGCAAATTATTTGCCAGCAAAATAATGGTAAACAAGAAAAAAATTCAGTCGGCATCTTCAACTCTATAAACTTTTGAAAGGCTATTCTCTAGGACAGAAATACTTGTGGAGCATTAGTAGCAGAAGTGCTTCTATACCTCGTCAACAGCAAAATACTGGGCTCTGTGTTCAGAAATGTGACAGCAAAAGATGTGGGACACAAAGACCTGCATGTAGGAGCCAGGCTCCTTTGATAACCAATTTCCATGAAAATTAAGACCATCAAGTATTCATTCAGACACCCACATCTGTAATGGGGCACCTTCATTATAGATCTTGACAAGAACCCTACTCATAAATCTCATAAAATTTCATTGATTCAGCTGGCACATGTACAGGGGATCTTCCCTTAACAACGTTCAAGAGATTAGTATGGCTTCGCATGATGCAAATTTTCTCTGCAGCACTGCAATTTCACCCCCACAAATACATACTCTACACTCCTTGTAGTTTTCTGTCCCAAGTGTTAAATATTGCTCAAGTCTCAAGACACCGATAAACATGGCACACGTCAGACAGAAAATTTGTGCAAGGGCTGCAGCAGGATAAAGCAAGAGGACTGATTAATCACAGTATTGTGCCCTAGTCCCTGCTTTTTATCCCCCATAAATGAAATCCTGAACTTAGTGGAACTCAACTGTTAATAATTCAACTGTTTCAATTCTCATGTCCTGAGGACTGAATCTTCTCAAGCTGAGAGGCAAGGGCTTCTGAAATTCTCAAGTATGCCCGCAGACTATTTTGAGGCAGATTTTCCCCAGTCATCCACTAGAATAAAAGAATTTGTCTGCAGTAACAAGCAACACAATGACATGAGTTCAATCACTAAATGGCAAAGCGAGTATGCTTGCCATGGAACTGCATGAGACCTACTGCATGGGACTCACCCCATTCTGATGCTCTCATAGGAGTCAAAGTGAGCATAAAATTCAAGCAGCTTCAAAAAGAGCCAAAGTCTTAGAGATGCCAAACTTTCCTTCTCGACAGTAACTCTCATCTACTCCATCATATAATGTGCGTATATTAGCACATTTTCTTTATTAGTTGTTCCAATTATCTCCCTTCACCTTCCAGAAAAAAATAAAATAAAAACCAATCTCTTAATTTTCCAGTATGAGTAATGGGAATCTAGTATATATCTCCCATGAGCTAGTTCTTTATGTTCAAAAGCACTCAGCCTACATCGCTACAGTCACTTTCTCAAATGGGATGGACATACCAGGTGCGGTCCATTCTTAAGGAATACGACTCATGGTGGGCACTTCTTAACAACACACAGCTGCAGAAGAATACCCAGAGCAAGACAGGATATTTTAGGGAGCCACCCACCCTATGGAACTCCAGTGTCAAGTATTTTTCCAACTTCTGTGCAATGGATGTCTCTAACCCTAGTCAGTTCTTCCATCAAAGATTCTAAACTAGGGTTATACAGCGGGAATTCCAAAGCAACTGGCTATGTACAGACGTATCAGCATTCCCTCCAACAGAGAGGGATGAAAAGGAGAAAATTCCTGAGGATTTGTATCCTCTACTCTGCTTTCTGAATTCCAGCCTCCCCCTTGCCTCGGAATGAGCTCTATAAAGCAGTATCTGTTATGTACAAGAATCTCAGCTCCCTTCCTTTGGAGAGTTTCCCCATAAAAGCAAAAGGCAAATCCCAGGACAGAGACAGATGCTGGGGAGGGGGAGGTCGCCTTATGATGACTCGCCAGAAGCAAGAGAGCCGGCAGCTTTCTTCTTAGGGCGGGCTTTTACACTTCTTACTGGAAGCTGAGGAGAAAGAAAAACAGGCATCTTAGGCTAGTTTATTTTAGGATCTAAATGTCTAACAGAAAGATGCAAGAACGCAGAGTGAAAATAGGACAGAACAACTACAACATGACCCTATTCACGTAATCTGTTGTCTTAAAAGGTTATTTAACAATTTCTTATTTCTTTGTTGTTTTCATTAGACAAATCACTCAACATATCCATCAAATAGCAACCAGGAGAAGATATTCTAAAACAGGATATGTACAGCAGTAAAAGCAAAGCCAGTTGTCTAAACAAAAGGTTAGACACAGCAATATTTCTAACTGGTAAGATTCACATAACATTTCACGGCTCTAACATTTCTGCTTAACTTCCATCATCGGTGCAGTTCTCTCAAAGCTGTAGAAACATCCTGAACTAATTTGCACACTTTACTTCTGTGTCTTTCATTCTAGATATTGGCAAGAAGAGCACATTTATTCATCTATGATGCATTCAGCCCTGGCTGGCAATCTCTGAGATCTCAGCCAAAGACCAACTACAAGTCCTACATCTGACCCAAAGATCCAACAGTCTGAGCATAAAAAGCAATATGCCTGTAAAGGGCTTTATCAGTATTTCTGTATTCACAATAAACAGCACAGAAGAGTTATTTTTGGTCTTTTCACAACTTCACTTCGAAAATTCCTCACTAGGAAGCTTGGACTCGGCTCCTGCCTAATATAGCAGACAAGAAGGTAGAGGGGTCAACTCAGAAATAAGCCATAGAAAGAGCCAAGTTAAATTATAACGCATCTTTGGACACAGATGTCCATCCTCAGAGAAAATCAAAAGCCACCTGGACCCAGTCCTGGGAGCTGGCTCTACACAAGCGGTGGGTTTGAAGCAGATGAATTCAGAGATCCCCTCCAACCTCAATTACTCTGTGATTCTGTTACAAGGAGTACTTAAGCACACACGCAAAGGTTTCTCGTACACTGTAAAACCAGGTTAACAGTACAACTTAAAATGATACTCTAAGCAATTACTTTCCTCCAAATTATTTAATATCTAGCCTGAACAGCTCGACAACATGAGTCAGTTATACAGCATTCTTTATCTTGGATAACAATAATAACATTAGAAGTTCAAGTTGAATCAAGCAAATAGGACCCCAATTTCATAAAAAAGGCAGAAGCATTTTATCGTGCACAAATCAAACCATAAGAAACACTCAAGTGAGAGTCAAAACCTGGAAAGCAGCACCTCAAAAAGCATATTCTACAAAACACACCTGAAAACAGCTGAAAAAAAGACCGCTAAACTTAAGTGATTCCTGGACACAACTGCATTTATTTTCCTGTATGGTTTATTTTAATAGTAAGAATTGAGGCATCTCATGTCTCATCTGAATGGCTGTAAATACCTTAGATCATCACACAAACATAAGAAGGAGACAAATGAACAATCATTAGTTACCTAAACTTCAAGACAAAACTCCAGGAATGGGGCAGGTGGGGACTGGTGCTATTCCCCATATCTAATGTGTAAAAGTCAAGGGAGGCCTAAGAGGATACAGAACTGCTGCATTTTAGATGAAGAGAAAGTGGCTGTCCCAGGGATAAATGTCACAGTATCATTATATATTCAGACTGTAGCAGACAGGAGAGAGGATATTGTCAAGAAAACACATTAAAAATATCTAATGCTCCACCCTTCAACACAAAACTCAAATGAAAGAAAAGCCAGGTTCTGGCTTATGACAGAGGCTTATAGGCATGATAAAAATGCTAAAGCTAGAGACAAGTATAGCAAGTAGATGACAAGTCCTCTGATGTAGGACTCCACTAGCAAAGACAGTCCAACAAAATTTATATATACAGCTTTTAAATGCTGACACTATGAAGCTAGAGCCTTCCAACCAAGCTCAAAAATCAATGTCAGTGCTGGAAGTTATCTATACACCAACTCACCTCAGCTTTCATCACCTTTTTAGGAGTTTTGAGACTTTGGGTACGTTTAGGAAGTTTGTCTCCTGCATCTTCATCTGATGGGTCTGTTCTAGTATCTGACGGGGTTCCACTAGACCGATGTGCCACACTGCTCTCCTCTCCTGAAGAGTAACACGAAGCTAAGAAACAAGAGCACAAGTTTTACCAAATACTTTTAATGGATCACATGAGGCTTAAAATGGCCCGTTCTGAAGGAACACATGACAGAAAGATGTCAACCATCCCAAATAATGACAATGGGAAAAGTATTGAGATGTACATTAAATGAGAAGGCTCTAGGGAAGACAATGCAACTTCTCCCAGATAACCTACAATCTTGTACTCTTGTATTCAGGGAAGCCCTGAGCCTCACCATCCGAGGTCTCATGCAACAGCCCAGCAGGGTGCTCTGTACCTGAGTCTTCAATGGTTTCCAGAAGACTCCCACCAGAGGAGTGCAGCTGTGGATCATGGCTTCGCATATGCACAGTATCTTCATCTCGGATCAGAGTGAGATCCTGCATGCTGAAACTTCGAAGCTTCTCAGACAAAACTCCCTGGCCCTAAGAGGACACAAAAATTTGGATGAAGGGTACTTCAAGATCATCTCACATGGGATCATTCATTCAGAAGAGGAGGAAAGGTGCCCTATTCCCCACTACGGTAGTCTGAAAAAAACAGAGAAGGGAAACTGTATGCTCCCAAGAACAACAACAAAGAGGTTAAAGCAAAATCCACTCCACTCCCCCTCTACTTTTTTCTAAGTCAAAGGATGGGATTAACTGCAAAGCAAACTGGAAGAAAGGAAAAGCAGATTGATGCCAAACAAGTCCTAATATCCCTAACAGACGCACAGCACTAACTGCTTATGCACAAAAATCAACTGCTGGAGAACTCCTGAACGTTATAGAAGGCATTGCATTACCTTTGCAGCTGCAGTAACTGCTGCATTGGCAGCAAGGTTTAACCCTCTCTTGCCAACTCGCATCATGGTTTCATAGCTCTTGTCACAAGCCTGAGTAATGTATTCATCGATTTCCTAGGAATGCAACATGGAACACAGCGTTTAGCTCCTCACTGCAAACGTGATCAAAGTCTCCCCACCATCACCCTTAAAAACACAAAGCTCATCTGCACACTTTTTTCCCCAGGATCCCAGCATCAGGTGTCATTGATCACGTAACTCAAGTTTCTCTGCTAATTACAGGAAGCGTGTAAATGGAACTTTGAATTGCAGTATGCTATTTCCAGATTGTAACAACTAAAACAAAGCAGCTGCTTATACCAACAATGTGAAAAAACACACTGGCTACAGAACATGCTGCTCTTATCATGATTCAAAAGTCTTAACTACTGACTGACAGTGACTGTAAGGGCTCATGACACTGGGTTAGCCAAACATGCTTTCTAAGCATTAGGCAAACTACTGGCTACATTACAATCTTCAGTAAGCTGCAGTGTGACATCACTATCAGACATAGAATCATTCTACATTCACTAAGGTCAGCACAAGCATGATTCACTAGTTTTAGTTTTTGTTGTGGCATAACTGAATTAGAAGCCAGCCAGTTCCCAGACAGGTCAGTATCTTCCAACAACAAGCAAGTACCTTCTCCTTATTGGAGAGCGTTGGGTGCACAAACTTCCTGTAGAGGACACTGGAGCCCTTGGTGTAAGGGGAGAGCAGCCAAATCACAAATGCGATTTTCAGCTCGAAATAAAAGGGAAACCTGAGAGGAAAAGGAAAGAAAAGAAAAAACAAAAAAGAAGAAGAGAGAGAAAGATGGAGATCTGGAATCAAGATCAGCACAGAGACAGACGGAGATAACTAGATAACTAGTAGAGAGCAGCACAGGCAGAAAGAGCCTAGGCAAGGTAAAGGCTCAGAAATAAAAGAATCAGTTATTGAGGTCAGAAAAGGAGAACCCTTTTTAGAATCCTAGGACATACCTTCTTCGAGTATCATTTAGTCTTTCATCCATAGCCATGAAAACTCCATAAACAGGGCATCTCTCAGCCCTGCAAACACACCAAATTACAATCTGATAGCTACCCTCATCATTCTGAAGTTTCTTCAGAGAGCATTCCAGTGGATGTTAATATTACATCAGTTTCCCTTCTCAATTTCCAAAATTTTTAACTAAGTATCTTAATAATGTCATATTCCTGCTAAGGCTGATGGCTGTTCCTGCAACTTCCAGGAGGTACTCCTCAGATAAGACACAAAAGCGGGGCCAATGTAAATGAAAAAGAGCAGGCAGAATGGAACCCTTAGCCAATAAAGTCTGGGAAGATTCGACAGCAGAGACTGAAACAAGTCAATGCAAATTCTCTACTGATTCAATTAGTAGGAAGAAGCTTCTGCTTTCAGAAGTCCTTTTCAAGTATGAACAAGCTAAAGTTCTTGTACTTTTTAGATCTTTGTTTGCTTTTCAAATTTTATGCAGGTAGAAACAAAGCTGCTGAGCACTTTTGTAAGGCATGTGTAGTCATTTCATGATCCTTTAAAAGATGAAACTCTTGACTAGCATTGTTTGAGAGATGTATACAAAGCTCAAACACTAAAGTAATGAGGAAGCTGAAGACACCCTGTTTCCAAGGTTCAGTTGAACAACTGTAACAACTACTTGTCATTTCTGGAGGCCTCCATAATGCCAAGTAGGACACAGAGCACTGAAAGGAGTAAGAATCTTCTTCCTTTGATTCCAGTCCGTCCCACCCTCCCTAGTGAAAGTTCATCATGCAAACCACTCACAGCACAGACATGCATGTGATCTGCTCCTCCACACAAAAGGCTGTCAAAGCAAAACAGGTCCCTTCCTTCTACCATTTTTAAAGGTGTCTTTCAGACCATCATTTTCAAACCGTACCAGTTCACAGTGACAGCTTCTCAAAAACATTTCAAGTTATCAATGGATGAAGATCCTTTTACAGATACTGTGCATTTACCCTAACTTTGCAAGCGAAGGGGTTGAAACAGCTAAGACAGCAGCTACTACCCATAGTATCTAGAAACCCGCTGACTCTTCACAGGGATTGAAAACTCCTAAAGAAGAGACAGTTTATTCTTAGCATCCTAACACTTTTCCTCTCTGCTTCAAAAAACCAAAACAAAGACACAGCAATAACAAAAAAAATCCCCAAAAAACATGCCACCAAGGAACTCACCAAGAAAGAACAATGTCTGTGAGTGTTTCTGCAGTGGTGAAAAAGGCGAACACAATCCAGTACATCATCCACTTCACCTGCAAAAGAGCAGTCACTCAATAGACATACATGAGAACCCAGAAAAAAAGTGAAATGTCGTCTCAGTAGAAATGACTAATTTCTGCACATTTCAACAAGAAGGCATATATAATCTGTAATGGAGAGGAACACATAATAAATGGTACATTTTAGTATGAGAAAACATGTAGGATTACTGTGCTCTAAACAGATAAATTCATACAGATACATTGATGAATGCATGTCCTGTAGCAACCTTACGATGCAACAGCCTTAAGGTCCCAAATGACCTTATCCAAAAAGATGTATCAGTTCACTTTAAGAAGTTATGCTCTTCCATATATCATGAACACGGTAAAAAAATATATATACACACACATATGCAACAGTTTAAGTTTCAACTGCAGCCCTGTATTTTCCTGATGTAAAGCTATTCCTTGGGAAAAAAAGAAAATCGACAAATGAAGAAACACATTTTTTTGCTCTAACTCATTAATAAGCATTCTTTGCCTTAATCATTGCTCCCAGAAATTACACAAGCAATTCATTTTTCTTTTTAAATAAAGGCTTCTTAAGGCAAAAAAAGCAAAGAACATGCCACATCAACCTTATCTTCTTGTTTAAGGTTTAGCATATATATATGTACTAGTATGGCACATTTGTATGCCTATGATCTATCTTTCTATTTCCTCACACCTTCATCTGGGGCAGTATTTCTTTCAAAGCACAAAATAATTCCCTCCCCTAATGAACACACATGCACACTCTGCTGTTCTGGTAACTAGTTTCTCAGCTACAAGCCAATTACTCCTCAAGAGGAGTCAGCTGAATTATAAGGGAAATTGCTAGTTTTCTAGCCTGTTGAGAATTAAAAATAAGCATAAGTAGCAGATAAATGAAGAGGACACCTTAATTAAGAGCAATTTAACACTCTTAGTGTCACCAAGAATGGGGAGAAAAGAACTAAACCAAATCAGGGAAATGCCCCATATTAAATCCACACATTAATCCATATATTAGAATTACATGAACAATTATGTTAATATAATAATGACATGTTAACAATTGTTGTTACAGCAAATACTATAAAAGCAGGTATTTCCCCAAACTTGCATGTGTTGGAAAATTTGGCGATTTTTTCTTGAAAGACCCTCCATAATTTTCTCATAAAAGAAAATTAATCTGCCTCCAGCTACTCTAACACAGTGAATGGTTTAGAATCCAAATTATTTCCACTTTATTGTAAATTTTCTTTTTCAGAACAGAAAATAGCAGAACTTGTATGGCTCGCTCCCACCTTTTTTTTTTTCATGTATCATTAGTTAGGACAAGACCAGGTGTCATTCGGCTGATCTAAAGCAACTTTTTGAAATGAATTATTAAATCCTCAGTGCAGCAACATGAATCAGCTCTTGCATGAAAAAATGTGTGAACAATAAACCAAAGTGTGCAAAAAGGGGTCCAAAAGGGAGAGAGATTTCAGAGAAGTTACACACCAGTAAATCTTACTTCAGCAAAATGAAGGCAGTAATAATAATAAAAGCAATTAGCAAATACCTACATATATGTAAAATGAAGATTACGGTTTTTTTCCAGAAAAAAGATAAATTCACAAGCGTAGCAGAATTCTTAGGTTTCCATAAGCCTGTGCTAGCTATAGTGCTTTCCTTACAGGGCAGGGTGTATGAAGTTTCTAAATAGTTTCTATCAGGTCTAAACAAACACTTAAATAAACGAAACTCTCAAGGATAAAAAGGAAGGGACTATTGAGGATTAACAGTTGGTTAAAAAAAAGGAAACAAAGGATAAAAAGTAAATGGCCACTTTTCACAATGAGGAAAGTTACCAGTGGAATCCCACAGGAATCAGTGTTGAGATCTGTGCTGCTCATCTTCAGTAAACATCTGGAAAAGGTTGTGAATAGTAAGATGACAAACTGTGCAGAAGATACTTTTCTATCCAAGATATTAGATAGGAGTTGATTAAAGAAATCAAAAAACGATCCTGATTCCAGTTGACATTTTGTCTCTAAATGGGATTAAATACAAAGCAATGAATTTACAGTGTCTGCTTTCTCTTAGTAAAAACTACTGCATTTACATATATTAGCAGATATCACTCAAAAGGGGTCACTGTAGGCAGCCTGATGAAACTGTAAGCTTAGTGCGCGTTTTTCAGTCTACTAAACAGAATGCTCAGGAGCATGAGCTGAGAACAGAAAACATTGTTTCATTACTGCTTAACTAAACTTCATGTTCACAACTTTGATACTGGACACAGGTCTCTCGTCTGTCTCCTTCTGTCACCCTTCACTCTATGCTCCACAGCCAAAGAAAAAAAGAAGTATAGCTCTTAAATAAACTAGAAAGATCCTGAAGATGACCAGAAACTAAAAGAGCAGAAAGCATATGGGAAGAAGCACTGGTTTTTTTTCTTATGACAGATTACAAACACCTTCCAAAACTGAGGGTTAAATGAGGCTGTACTTTTTTTCAATCCACTAAAAGGAGTCAGGTCTTTGCTGCTCAACCTGATGATCACCAGCTTCAGCTAATTGCACATGAACAGTGTCCCCAACTTGCACCTAAACGAATTTAGCAAATGCAAAAGCCTAACTGGAATGTAGACTCAACCAAAGCTGAAGATGATATGTAAAGGGAAATTGCTTTTAGGTTAATCTGAGCTACTAGAAGCAGTTGGCCACAGCTGCTCAAGGACATATCCTGAATTTTTATCACTGTGGTAGAGGAGAGTAAGTGTGCACTGTACTCTGATGCCACTGATGAACTGTTTGTGGTAGACTGGTCAAGCTTCAATCCACCACTTTAGCACCGATACACCTGTAAGACCTTTCTCTACCACCAAACCCTAACCAATGCTGGTTTTTAAGCACTATGAGCAAGCAGTAGTACATAAAACAGCAGGCTTTGAAAATGGGCAGTACAGCATTCAAGTTTTCTGCTGACTTTTCATGTGAAGAACAGTTTGAACAGATATTGGCCCCTTCTGCTACGTCTTCCGCCCATCTTTCCACTTGTGTTGAGAAGGAAGAAGCCCTTCAAAGGCAGGTGAATTAGGCAGATGGCAGTCCAACATCTAACTGCTTAATTCTGATGCAGTCCTCTCAAGGAGAAATAATTAACATATAAGTTTTAGCAGTTCAAATACATTTTCTTGAGCCACCCCAGCGTTTTCACTGAAACTAAAAACAAGATTCTATTTTCTGCTGCAGCTATCCAGACTATCTACCTCAGGAAACCTATACCATTGAATCACTAAACAAAACCCAAAAACTAATGCCACACTTTTCCACACCAGCCCTAGTGGAGCTTGCAACTAAGTGATCAATTGATATTATTGTTAAGACAACCTCATGATACTCAAGCACTTAATTCTGGGCTTGTCGATGCCTCATCCCTGGAAGTATTTAAGGTCAGGCTGGTCAGGCCTTGGAGCCAACCTGGTCTTGTGGAAGGCATCCCTGACCATGGCAGCGGGTTGAAATAGATTCACTTTATGGTCCTTTCCAACCCAAACCACTCTGTGCTGCTATGGTTTTTCACCAGCAGATTAAGGAAGTCTTGCAGCTGCTCAGGTAACATCTACCAAAAGAAAATCGGATCAATAAACCATTTACATTCTGCAAAGAAATAAAGCATTTATGTACCTCAACAGCACCTAGCCACAGAAAAGATGCAGGTTTTTACTGTAAAGTATACCAGTTGTTTTAAAAAATGAGGGTTGGAGGGTTTTTCCACAACAAGTTCTCAATAAAAAGACTTAGAACTCTGAAATCTGAGTCTGTCCTCACGTTCAGATTCTGTAACTGGACACAATCATTCTGTTACAGACATTAATGGACCAGAATAAATCCCAGGTAAAAAAAATACACATTTCATGCAACAAATAAAGGTCACTGGCAACCGAAATAAAAGAAACAAGGAGTGCCAGAGAAGACAATAATAATATGATACCACTTAATACACAACTTCAAAGTTAATGATGAAGTCACAGGATCATGCAATTATTCAGATAGTTTCTCTTGTGCTTTGTCACACATTTCTAATGTTACTACTAATAAACTTGGAAGTTTAGTAAGGCTCATCATGACTGCATCTTTAATACTCAAAACAATTTATAAGTTATTAATGCCTCCTGAACGTTCACATTTCAGCTTCTCTGATGAGAGCAGTACTGAAACAAAAACAAAACTCAAACACCTCAGGCCAGATGCTGCAGTTTGTAAAGTTGTCCAATACGAGAAAGACTCTCAGGCTAGTTGGCACCTCCTTAAAAACCCATGGGAAAAAATTCTCAGCTGGTGCACAAGAAGGATCTAGTCAATTCTAGAGGGCTGAAGTGGCATAAGCCAAAAGAGGGCTATATCCCACAGTATTTATTACTGACATGCCATTTTGTAAGGAGCAAGCAGAGACAGCTGAAGGAAGTCTCAGGCTGCACTGTAAAGCAATAGTGACGGATTCAGAGTCTATTCACTCACATTACTTCTACACTGCATTATACTTTACCCTACATAAATGGAAACTCATCCCATCCATAAGAGAAATAGGTCTTGTCTCAACTGATCCACTTAGAAGTGGATCCTTCTGTAAGAAGGCAACACACCACATCGCAAAAAACCATTTGATGTTTTAAATACGGTAACTGTAGCAACGGTGCAGACAGAGAGGGAAACGGTTCCAGAAGGGAAAGAGAATGAAGTTTTGACCAACATAAAACACTGCAAACATAAACATAAAACAAGCAAAGTTGATAGGAGACCACAAACAAAGCA
This sequence comes from Pomatostomus ruficeps, assembly GCA_013400735.1. Lineage (NCBI taxonomy): Eukaryota > Metazoa > Chordata > Aves > Passeriformes > Timaliidae > Pomatostomus > Pomatostomus ruficeps. The sequence continues at coordinate 41,752 of VYZT01027261.1, forward strand.
CGATTATTCAGCCCTTTGGAAGAAAACAAAAGTAGTACTGAAAAGGCAGTAAAGGACATAGTAAGAATGAAGTTACAGGAAAGAACTTGTCCTGGACTTTCATATGCTTCCAGACTGCAGTTTCCCCCGCTCTCCCTTCCTCACTCAGCATCTCCTGAGAAAAAACAGCCCACGTTTACGGTTTCAAACCTCCCATTTTAGTATGCATCCCTTCCTTGGCAGCTTTTCCAGAGATGACTGGAGCTGCTGCTCGGGCGGCCTGGCTGACCGGAGCCCCTGCGGAGCCGGGGTGCCATCGCCCCGGGGACAGGCCGGGGGCTCGCGAGGCGGCCGCGAAGGACGGGGTGGGCGCTGCGCCGGCACGGCGAGCCCGTACTCACATATTCCTTTACGTTCTTCGTCTTCACGGCCTTGTAGGAGGAGTACGCGGGGTAGAGGGTGCCGAAGATCAGCCTGCGAGAAGAACAGATCCCTCAGCGCCCCGCGGCGCCCCGCACCTCCCCCGGCAGCAGCGGCGGGCACTCCCCCCGGGATGCCGGTGCCGGCGTGATGCCGGTCTCCGGGCGGGGCTGCCGCCCTCACCGCGGCACCACCCGTGGGCCACCGCAGCCCGCGCGGACCCGGCAGCGCCGACGCCACCGCCAGAACCCCGCTCTGGGCCGCGGCCCCCGAGGCGCAGCCCCGGAGAAGGGTCCTGAGCAGCGGCCCGCACCTCCCCGCGCCCCGGCCGCACGCACTCACACCACGAGGCGAGAGATTATCCAGGAGACCATGGCGGCGCCGGGCGCGGCTCGAGGCTGAGCGGCGGAGGGAGGCGGCTCTTAAAGGGCAGGTTCCTGCAGCAAGCGCAGCCCCGCCCCGTGAGCTCGGATGGGAGGAGCCGACGCGGCGGAGGGAGAGGCCGCAGGGCCCCGAGCATCCCGCCCCGCTGCGGAACCGCGGCGGGTCGAGCTAGCGGCCCACGGCTGGGGGAGAGCCCCGCGTTCGCTCGCTCCAGGTCGGGAGGTGCGGAGGGAACCCGGGAACGGAGCCCCGCCGGCGGAGCGGCAGCGCGGCAGAGAAGTGGCGTTGCTGGAGCGATGGCAGAGAAGCAACATGCGCAACGTGAGGAAAATTACGGGAGAGTACTGAATTGAGATCACGGGCGCTTCGGAAGAGAGAGTAATAGAGACCACAGAAGAAGCCATCTTCCCTCCAGCTGCATCCTCCAGGGAGATCAAGACAACAGCTATTACATGCTGCAAACAGGGTAGTTAAGCGTAAAAGCATTTCAGAGTTTCACGGGTCTTAGTTTCACCCAAAACCGGATGCAAAACAAAGCTCATCTTGTCGATACTGACGTTTGCATTATCAAACCAGAACAGCGAAGGCTGTTGGTTGTAGTTTCCAGGTTATTTCAGTATTGCCAGATACTCTTCCTCGAAAAGTCAGCTGAGAGGTCAAGGATTACTTTGTTAACGACTCCAACACGGCTGAACAGTGTATGCGTGTGTGTGGGAATATCCTTAGTGCAGGGTGGGAAATGTGTATGCTTAAGCATATTGGAGTACCAGAAACTGTTGTATTTTAACAGCTCACCAAGGAATACTGTAACGAGAATCTTCCTTCTCAGTCAATGCCTGAGTTCATTACTGGGTCCATGGGAACCCGTATGTATATTACAGTCCAGTATGTATATTAAGTCCGTATGTATATTAAGCCCAGTACACAGATCTCTGAATCACACTGAGATAACCCATTACATAAGCTGTTTTTTATTTAAGAAAAAAAAAATTGCTAGAAATCTACTATGGCTCTTCAGCTAACAAAGAAAAACCAACCAACCAACCACAACAACAAAAAACAAACAAGAAAAGCCCAAAAACCCCTCACCCCCCAAAAAACCCCCCATCAAACCAAAAAAACAAAAACTCCACAAAAACAAACAAACATCCAGACAACAAAAAACCATCCCAAAGGAAGGCACTATGACAAAGTCTCATTAGTTGCCAAAGAGCCTTTATGAAAAGGAATGAGACCAAGGAAAGAGTCAGAACTAAAACAAAGAGCTGCTCAGGAAAAATTTTCTCATGAATGCATGAAATTCAGTATAATGAGCAGTGATGACAAATACAAAACACTGACAACTTCCCACTACATGCAAGAGTTGAAAACACCAATGTCTCTACAGACAGTGACAAAGAACATTTTGTCACAATCTGCTTTTGGATACGAATGGCCAAAAAATGATTGCATAAGACTGCACAATTTACACCACTGATGGCATAACTGACCTACTAACAGGATGAAAGGAATCTGCTTTCACACATCCAAGTAACACCAACATGCAAAACCTTGAACAAAATAACTATATTTCTAACTGCATCAGTGGTCGCTATCACTGACCAGCACAGCAACAGCTCTGTTACTTGAGTAATTTGTTCATGCTCCGGTGAGTGGAAGATGCAAACAGAAGAGAGAAAATGCAGAGATCTGGTGAGTAACACATATGACAGTGTGAGAACAATAACTGCAGCATCGGCAAGTTGACACCTAAATAAAACGTGCCTTAGTGTTTTAAGCTATTTAATGTGCCAAAGGGCAGTATGAAAATCTACAGTGCATTAGATACAAATGATGGTAAGAACAACAGAACCTCAACATCAGTAGAGAAGGTGGTCTTGTTAAGTGGCAGCTCACTGTTAAGTTGCATGTTGAGCTTTAGAAGAACTTCAGGAAAGGTATTTTAAGCTAGCAATTTACATTTAGCAATAAGAAGCTCAATTTCTTTCCATATCATAAACAAAAATGAAAGATTAATTCATTATTTTACCTTTCCACAAGGAGAAACTACTGGTACTTGAAGGGCTATTTTTCGAACAAAAGTCAGCTGCAGGTCAAGTGAAAATAAAAATATTTATTAGTAGACCTTCTCTTGGTGGAAAACAAGCAAGAAATATGAAATGGACTGTCAAACTACATGAAGTTTGTGGCCCATATAAAAAAAAATTGCCAAAAAAAGTGGCAGTCTCCATCTCCTGTTACATATGATCCAGATAAAGGATAAAAGTTTTCAAATTTAAGTTACTGGAACTGATTTGCCAGATTGGTTAACAAATGCTTCCTGTCCCTGTCTGCTCTAAAATCTGTATTGCCATAAACCTGTTTGCATAAGTCCAGATAAAACCACCAAGTTGATTAGAGGGATTGAGCAACTGTCCCACAGGGAAAGGCTAAGAGAACTGGAATTGTTCAGCCTGGAAAAGAGAAGGCTTTGGGCTGACCTAACTGCAGCCCTTCAGTATCTAAAGGAGCTTCAGGAAAGACAGAGAGGGACTTTTTACAAGACGTAGTAGTGACAGGACAAGCATGGAGTAACTTCAAACTGAGACTAGAATTAGATTACGTATGAGGAAGAAATTCTTCCCTGTGAAGGTGGTGAGGCACTGGCACAGGTTGTTCAAAGAAGCCGTTGGTGCCCCATCCCTGGCAGCGTTCAACGCCAGGTTGGTTGGGGCTTGGAGCACCCTGGGATAGTGGAAGACATCCCTGCCCATGGCAGTGGGGGTTGGAACTAGATGAGCTTTAAGGTCTCTTCCAATGTAGGCCATTTTATGTTTCTGTGATATTTCTGAGTTTTAATAATCCATCTGATTTTGGCTGAGTATTGCTTTAGGTTGATTGTACTCTATGACTAATAAAAAAAGAAATTCAAGAGCCAGATGCAGTACTTGATAGACTCAAACTAAAGAACGGTTTAGAATGAGATGCAAAACTCTTATTGTAATCTCCAAATTGAAAATTACTCGTGCTACTGTATTAGACGTAGCCAAGTCTCTACCTTTTTGATCTTTACACAGTTCTAATGCTTATACACACACACACACAGAAATGAGGGAAACATCTCAGCTATAATTAATCTGTACACCCAAAGTACAACAGAAGTGCACAAGAAATTGTACACAACAGAATACAATGAAGCTGAATGATATATGGGTCTGGAATAACCCTTTTTATCTCTAGCGGACTGAATTAGCCCATATTCACAGGATAACTGCAAGGGTATGAGGCAGCAAAAGCCTGTGACTGGACTTTGCCCCCAATAACCAACCTGAGACGCTGCTAGGATGTCGCATGAAAGTGAACAGAACTGCTGCTGCCATCACAACCTCCGAGGTCAGAAACCACAGAGCTTTTACCACCCCATCCGCATCTCCAGTGGAGAAAGCATCTCTGGACTCCAACCTGTTAGGAAGATAGTGAGAGATGGGGAGCACAGTACAAGAGGTGTTTTTTATGACACGACAGATCCTCTACTCAAACTACCTCGAAGAACCAAGAATTGACAGGCAGCTTGGTGTGCTCCCAGCACATACTTGGGATGCCAGGCTAAACCCCATGAGCCTTCTGGTCAAATACAGCAGGTCAAAATTAGCAGGCAGCCTACACTACCAGTGGCAGAGGCTGAGACAACCTCAAGGCAGGAAGATCAGTGTACAGGTGTGAAAGAAACTGCTCAGGCTGTTACAGTAAATGACTTTTATTTTTTAAAAAATGAAATAACCGTGAACATATTAACAGGCCTGCAAGTGGCACTACAGTACAGCTGGAGATAAGGTCAATACATTTCCCCATGTACCCGGACAATGAAATCCATTGCATCAATGCTGACATTAGTAAATTCTGAATACAGTTCTATCAAGCAGGAACATTTTACTTAAAATAGTTCTGGACAAAGTTGACACTGAAAGTTAACTTTTCCTTCACTTTGGAAAGGACAGATGTTTCATAGATGTTTTCAGGTAGCACTGGTATTGGGTGAATATCGCCTGCAGTCACCAGTGCAGGGAGAGATGCACAACATCTCCACATGAGAACAGAGTTTATACTCCTTTTTACTTCTCATTCCGAGGAAGCAGGGTGGCATAGAGAGAGGGGGGAAGATAGGTGAGGTAATATGGGCAAGGGAGGTGGGATGTCAATTTCTATTCAATTCTCCTTTGGCTGTTTTTGTGCTATTTTGGACTGCTTTCTAAAAATCACTTCTTGATTTTATTGAAAGGAAGACTAAACGTAATACACCTTTCCTTGAAAATTCAGGAACAATTGTGGTACTTCAAAAATACTAAAAATATCTACTTTCATGAAATATTAACTGTTTCACTACAAACCTATTTTTTCACTAAATACACAATTCTTTTATTTCTGGAGTCTCTCGGGGGGAAAAAAAAGTGGGTTCTCCCTTTAGTTCTGCAACTCTACAGTGTATAAGAGAAACGGTTAGAAGGAGGGGAGTGCAGACAATAGCTTTATCCTTTTCCTTGGCCTATATCTCACACGGGAAGTTTGTCTGAATTTCTGCAGTTGGGCTACTGTTGGTCATTTTCTTTCAGCAGCTATCAACCAAGTCTGCAGAAGGACAACCCACCTCCAGCACGTTCTGTCTAACTTTGCGCAGACTAACTAGGCATGAGGGAAAAAAACATCCACACTCTTTATACCATTTCTAATCATAATATCCAGGAACACCAAGTGGTTTCCATGTTCTTTCAATTTGCAAAAGGCCACAGGAAAGGGACATGGCACCTTTTAGAATCTGGAATTCTGCATTTAACAGTGCGACCTTCCATTAGACCTTCAGTGTTGAGGCAGCGTAGAAAACAGTGGCTGAAGAGTGTGTGTAATACTGACCACACCAGCTCTCAGGGAGAAGCCTCTGCTCCTGCAGAGGCAGTCGTGTGCAGTCCCTGTATATACCATGAGCAAAAGGCTTGACAGGGCATTTGGAATTAGCAATTCCTATGATCTAGCTAGTTTGGATTCATGAGCTTTCAGTGTGCCAACAGCATCTTTCACTGCATGGTAAATAATGTTCTTCACCTGCAACAGGAAAAAAAAAAAATCAACTTCTACAGACTAACAAGGAGAGTCTTACATACCTACCCTACCCTATTAACTTTGACAGCTGAATTTCTAACAGTTGGCAAGTATACACAAAATATATACTCTTTTTGCTTCAGGATATCAACAGCACACATTTTAACTGTCACACATGACAAGTATTTTAGACACCTGCACTGACTTATTAATTCATTTTCTGGTCACCCAGCAACATAAATTTACTCATGTTATTTTAAGATAATTCCTTCTTTTGTGAGAGCTAGGCAGAAGTGCTCTATGAAGTTATATATATGAGTTTATTTTGAAAAAGTCCTTGTGATCCAAGTCACTTACAGATCCACATGCATCAAATCTAAAAGATGTAAGAAAATCATACGGTTTAATCCTATGAAAATTAAGATGATGCAACGAATCATCCTGTTGTCTTTGCATGGAGGCTAGAATTCTTCAAATTTGTGAAGCTTGCAGAAAGACAAGCACGACATGAGAAATCCACTAGTACTCACTGCAATCTTTTTCACAGTTACCTATTTAAGAATCAAAACTCTGTCTTGTTTTGGATTTTTTCTGATCTAAATTCATTTGAGTTCTGTTTCCAGGTGTTGAATGGAACAGTATCACCTCGAAGTGAGTGGCTCAATTGCACTTGCTCAACTGCCAAGCACCATATTCTTTAATCCTAATGTACACGTGACCTCATTTTTTTTGTATCACTAACGCAGCTGTTATTGCCTCTGTGTATTTTTAATAAATAAAAATGGACAGAGGTTTATATAAAAATATACATTAAAAATGACAATTAAAAATAAAAACATCTGAGACAAATACAACCAGTATTCCTTTTCACAGGAATACTGAGTTGCACTTCGTGGGCTTTTGTTTCTTGGGGCTTTTTTTTAACAATAAGCATTATTCATTTGTAACCTCTTAATTTACAGAAATACTTCCACATTTAAATCATCACAGCTGAAGAGGTACAGTGTTAGAAGCCAGAATAAGAGTTGATCCTACTTCTGCTTTCCTTTATAATACCATGAAAATCCACACAGCAATTTATTGCAAACTTTCACTGAATTGGTATGAAAGAATTGACGTAGTAGATTCTGACATCCTTGGGTGACATCCTGGAGAGTGACTATACATTGTGTACTTACTTTGATGGGGACAGCCATTCTGCAGATCTCCACCCTCCTTCCTTTTACATGCATGTGATTACTGATACACAAAAAATGCTGACAACAAAATTTGCAAACTGAGCAGATACTAATGTTTCAGGAGTGTTAGATGAAATCCAAAAAGATCTCCTACAGTCTTCTCCTTGTAGAACTTACTGTCTTATATCCAATGTACTTATGTACCTAATATGTTCTGTGCATGATTATTAGTTTAAACAGTCACACTTCCTCAAACCAAAACACATTTAGTTTTGGACTAACATATGTTAGATAAGACCTTTAAGATCATCGAATCCAACAACAAACCTAGCACTGCCATGTTCACCACTAAACCATATCCGTGACTTAAACGAGCCAGCCTTCACTTTCAGAGCAGTTTTCCTTTATGCAATAAAGAAACAAACCTAAGTGTACTTGGTCAAATAAACATCTCTCTTCAAAACAAAGCACTGCTCTTTCCTTTTTAATAGTGTTTTTTTTTCTTCTAGTCTGCTTTGCTGTCATTAGGATTCAGCCACACAAAAACTTACTATCAATGCATGCATTAGTCTAACAGGGGAAAAGTCCTCTGGAAATGAAGAAGTCTATTACTAATTTCTGTTTACCTACAGCTGTAGACAGGATAATTTAAAAATCAGTTAATGTGCCTATCAAATGAGAACCTCCAGGTTTGTGGGAAGTTGTTACTCTTTCCTTAGCCACACATTTCTAACACTGAACAAAGCCGGCAAAACACAGGATATATTCAGTGCTTACTGACATAAAATGTTTACCTGCAGTTTATCCTCATGGTTTGTATGAGTATTAGACAGGTGCCTGAACTCCTGGGTCAGACGGAAGCAGTGCTTCACATGTTCAGGAGATACAAAATCTTCTGCCACTTTAATGCAGCTGTACAAATTATGAACCTAAAAACCCATATCAAATGACAGGTATATCAAGACAATGAATCATACAAAACAAAACAGACAAACCACCAAAACAAAAACAAACAGACAGAACCCCAAACCCCAAAGGAAATAACAACAAAGGAAACAACTACCAAAACCACCAAAAACCAACCCCCCAAAAACCCCAGTGCCCCCCATATATTTGGGCTCTGCCATATTTACTTATCAGAAACAGGACCTGACAGAACTGCATCTTATAGTAAAACAAGAACAAAATACATGACGTCTAACAGGTTTCCCTGTTCTCCCACATACATTACCGTTCCCTAAAGCAAGTTCTCTTAACCTTTCTCCAGACTTCTATTGAATTTGGTTTCCTTGTCCGAAGTTTCACTACACAGAAATATTTTCCCTCCATTCACCCCAGCTTTTCTTCCCCCCCCTGTAATTTCATCACAGTTATGTACACATCATTCAGATATTTCCATTAACTTTTAGTAATGTAAGAACTGCACATGTGGAAAAAGAAACCTTAAGTGAGCAATATTAATTACCAGTTATTTTCAAGCTGCAGTTCTGTTGCACCTCCAATTCTATTTGTCAATATGGCCTAGAGTTGGTATAGTTACCTGATGGGGAGCACCTGCAGGGATGAAGACGGCATCGCCAAGGAACTGCACTATTGCCCAGCCTTGCACACCATACTCATCGTATAGTCTCTTACGTAAGGTCTGGTCCAAGTACCAACTTTGGTCATGAATGGGGTCGTGATCTGGAGGATTTTCTTGGCCTTGTTCTTCTCCAACCTAGGGCCAAGATATGGGGTGGAGGGAAACCATGACACAACACCTTGGTATTTCTGGCTCACAAAATGATCTGTACCAAAAACCATAAGAAACTATTTCACAGTAGAACATTATTTTATTTAGGTCATTTAGGTCTCAAATAGCAATGTGCATTAGTATGAAGATTCCAGACCAGGCTGAAAACCTGGGAACATAGTAACTATTAATGCCGTCAAAGACAGAAGTGCAATACCTATGCACTTGATGTTGGCAGCAATTTGTATCATTCAGCTGCTATAGGCAAGTTAGTCAAGGAGTTCTGTAAACTCAAGCTTTCTTTGTAACCAGCATACCTTCCGGAGAAGTTCCCTTATCTTTTCAGCATCCTTGGCAGCATAGATGTGCCACAATGCTCCAGGCTTCTCTCTTCCTTCATGGATTCGCTGCTTTGTTACATCATCAGCATCTCCCTCATCAATTGTTTTTAGAACCTCTGAAAGGGGAATCCATGTAAAAGCAATATGATTACAAAGCTGCTCATTTTTGACATAGAGAAGAGGAAGCAGCATTTTGAGCTACTAAATTCAGTCACACTGCAACTGCTGCATCATACAGTGCTCTTTCTAAGCCCATCAAGCTTCATTTTAACAAAATTCAGGGAATGTGTCAACTGACAGCTAATCACAAAGCTCAGTCATGAATTTAAACTGAGCTACAATTATTCACATACAAGAAGAAAGGGTAGTAAGTTACTCTTTCTCCTCCTTTCTTCAGGAATATACCTAATTTCTAACAAAACTTTGCTGCTCCTGCAGTTGGAAACTAATGAAGCATTACTGCACTTTTAATTATGTGCTGCAAATGTAGCAAACTGCCTTGCATACTTGATTTATATATCATAGATATGATAAGCTTAAACAACAAAAGACACAGCCTTCTTACACACATGCACACAATTGATTTTTAGTGTAGAAAACAGCTACACTAAAATTGATTTTAGTGTACAAAAAACAGCTTTCCTTAAGCATTACCATCATCATGGGTCCCTTCCCCAATGGGAATCCCAACATACACCATGACGTTAACAGCATCGGACACATCCAAGTGCAAGTTTGTGGTACCAACTCGTCTGTCTTCTGCACTAATTAAGCCTATAATAGAATGCAAAATAAAATCAAATTCGGTGACTGATCTCTTATAGAAATAACCTACCTGAAAAATCTGTCTAGCGTGCTAACTTTATACAGCACTGAGAGCAGAAACCAAACAGCAACCAAAGTAGGTATATTCATGTCATATGTAGCATAAGTAAAAAGCTTATTGATAACTAGTATTTGAATTTTACAGGAAACGGAAGTAGCAAACCTCATTTACCCAAGTCATGAGAAAACAGGCATTTTAAAACCAAAGCCAGAACTTGTACTTTACAGTTTTGTCTCTCTGAGGATAATTTATACAGTCTGTACTAGAGAACCCAGCTATCATAAGCACAAAGCAAGTCTTCTTTTGCTTGGAGGCATGAGAGAATTGATTTAAGTGGCATTAGCATCCTACTGTGTGCAGCAACTCATTTGACTGTTAAAAGTATAAGCCACCAGCAGTTTTTTATTTTCTCATACTAAGCTGTAAAATCCATGACCAGTTGAATTCACAGCAGTTAGTGATCAGATCATCATTAACAATTCAGATTACAACTCAGAAGGAAAAACACTTTCAGATTCAAGTGCTTGTACCTTTATATGTTGAAGGAACTTACACCTCTCAAGTGACTAAGTAATGGAAAAGCTTTCAGATGTTTGCTTCTGAATTCTTTTACCTTCTTATTAACATGTTCCTTTTTTTTTTCCTCTGACCCTTCAACAGCACCTTCTCTTTCTACTTCTGCTTAACCATCTCTAGCAAGTAACATGGCAGAGAATAAAAACATTTAAAAAAAACCCCCTTTGTATCAGCAAGCACTAACAGAAGTGTGCCCACAGGAGTTTTTAGGGTCACCATCGTATTTATCTATTTTCTGTTTAAAGTACGACCTTCTGAAGACAGGAACTCAAGTCACTGAACAGTACCTATCATAACAGACCAGAAACAGTAACTAATGTAGACAGTTTGTAACATGAACTTTAAAAAATGGAGAAACATGGAGAAACACAATACATAGGTCCAAAAAGCAGGCCACACAAATACACAAAAAACAGGTTAATTGTAGACCTCAAGGGCCCTTACAACCTCCACCTCAAACCTGTGCTTTGCAAGATGCAGCAGGACAAAAGGAAAGAATGACACATTTAAAAATAATTGTTTGCTAATGGTCTAAGTCACACAGAGTGTGCTGGGAAATACAATTACATCATCAATGGCAAGTCTCATGTTAAACAGTTCAAGTATTTCTATATAAAAATTGGTTCATATTTAAGGATCCTTTACACACAAAAGATTTCTTCACAGCTAACTTCTATAAACTGTCCTTTTATTTAGGTAACTGAATATTACTATGAATCAAACTTCAGTCACCATTTTTGTATCTTAGTGCTTTAAAATGCTAAGCATATGAAAGGCTTCACTGTTGTGAATTTTTTCACCACATACTCTGCAAACAAAGCCATATATTTACAATCAAAATGTATTTATGTTGCTAGAAATCTTACTCATATTCACCATAGACAGAATTACTGTTTTTATATCAAGGTTCACCCCTTATCTGTAAAGAAGCTAAGAGCAAAAGATACAAAGCTAATTTTGAAGACAGACCTAGCTAATTTTTTTTTCTATTAATTTCCAAGTAAATAAAGTGTAATACTTTCTCTCTTTGGACCAAGACCTGTATGTCTAAAAAGGATCAGATAGTAAAGGGTTAACACCCACGCTAAGAAAAATACTGTCAATACCCCCTCCACAAGCTCTGATACAAAGGAAAACAAAACTCTGACATTTAAGATGAATTCAACAGAATTAATCCATTCATTCCACTGACAGCAGCTAGCAATACACAGAAACAAGTCAGCAGTGACCGCTTATGTTCCTTCTTGCTGTAATCTTATCTATGCATTGCTTGATTACATTATAATCTCTTAGGTGTACAGACTCCTGCACTCAACTTACATGTCTAGTAATATATAAACCAAAACACTGAACACTGTTAAATACTAGAATAAGCTCAATTTGCCTAAGCTGCAACCCTGTATTTAACTTTTATTTGTATGTCATACTGCTAAAAAAATCCAAAATAACACCACAACACTTTCTCAGAACTGCAATATGTTGGCTTACAGCTTACATCTAACCCATATTTGGTTGCTGAGAGAAAATATTTTTTAAATGATGAAACCATAAAAAATCTTCCACATCCTTAGGTGAGTTGTTACTGTAGGTGTAACAATAACTGGAATGCAAAACCTTAAAAAACACTGCACCTGTCTCACCAATATTCAAAGAGAACTATATAAACTGTACTAGGGTAAGTTTGCTGCCACATACTTGCTTTGCAAGATGACTGCAACTTTTTCCTTATCAGTATCACTTGACATGTTACAGTATATACAAACCCCAACTATTTTAAATGTTATTTATCTTATTCTAAAGCTGCAAACATATGTGCTTCCAAATCAATCAGTTATTTAAAAATACCCTGAAACAATAAATTTTTTTTTAATTAAAAGTCTACAAAACGTGCTTTGGGCCATGACCTCAAAGTCAGTACATTCAGGAACTAAAATAATTCAAGTTGACATGCATTTTTGTTCATCTATCCTCCACACAGCTATATTACAATCATTGGAAAACTTAATGCTTCACAGTCCCATGTAGGCTATGTGCTCAGATCTATGCTATTTACCTGCTAAATAATTAGCCTGAAGAGGATCAACTATGCAATTCAGTTAGCTGAACACGGTGACTGTTTTGTTTTGCATATTGTCTGTGGTCTGTTTTATTAGACATGGATTAAGAAAATTGGTCAAAGTGCCAAGAAGGTGGGTAATTTTCCTATTAAACGTATCAATTGGTCTCAAAAAGATACTAACTTTTCCTTGAACCCTGTACTGGTATCATGCTTGTTATATGTATTAATAACTGTTTGCAAACTTAACTTACCGTGTGTACATCTCTTGGATATACAAGGCAGAAAAGGGCACATCTGACAGAGAGACGACTAACGTAAGAACAGATTGCAGGACTAAATGAAAAAAAAATAACAGCAGGCTCTAGGATAAGCACTGAGTTTTGACTAATGCCACAGCCTTGTACTTGCCCTAAGTATAATAAAGAGTCACAAAAACCAGCCTCTGCAGAACTATGGTCACATACCATAGGCATTGTACATTTTGGGACCCAAGTCAGGACGGACAAAGTAGCTTGGCAGCCTAGAAGCCAAATTCAGTCTGCCATCTCTCTTGGTATATTCAGGAAGAGGAAGGTTTTCCATCAAGTCCTCAAACCTAGAGAACAAAGAGAGACAAAGGCGGGTTATCCTCCTGTAGCACCTACAGCACTCCTGTCAGCACTGATGCTAAAGGTTACTAACCTTGTAGGCATCATATCTCTGAAGTCCTCCCCTGGAGGCCAATCCTTTAACTTTAGTACCATTGGCTGACCATCATCTGACCTGAGCCGTTCTGCAAGAAACAAATTAAAATTTCTTCATGTAATATCTTTTTACCAGTGCCCACTACCTTGTTAAAGCTTCCAAGGGTTTTTGTACCTCTTACAATGCACAGCAAAATGGATCCTGGTTTTGTTTTGCGCTTCCAAGCATTATCATAGTATGACCAACAACAGTTTAACAGCTATAGATACAGATATAATTACCTACAGCAGCAGTTTGACAGATCTTGCGCAGCTGCTAAGTTTTAGAATAGTTTTTATTCAGCTTCAGAAACAAGCCTTTCCAAAGCATTCTTCCTTACCTTTACCATAGT
>VYZT01027262.1:3147-15544 GCA_013400735.1 Pomatostomus ruficeps
GAGAGGAGAGAGGAGGAGAGAGGAGAGAGGAGAGAGGATGTTATTAAAAATGGCACTTTGTTAAAAATCTCTGGAAAAGCCAATGTTAAAAATACTTTAAAGAAGAGGCAGGGAAAGCCAAATGAAAACCAAGGAGCCAGGCACCCAGAGCAGAAAGCAGGCTGAGAGCACCAGCAAAGGGGCCTGAGTGAGCTGGACTTTAGCCAGGCTGGGTTTGGTAAGATGGATTTCAATTTTCCAGGTACTGCAGCCTCGGGCCCGTGAGCCCCAGGGGAATTCTTTGCCGTGGGTGCCTCCCAGACTGGGTGAAGTAGCAGAGATTTGAGATGAGTTTCAGTCCCACTGCCAGTCCCACGGGGGCTTGCTCAGAGGGACAGGAGGTGCATTTCAGTCCCACTGCCACTTCCAGGGCTTGCTCAGAGGGACGTGAGATGAGCCAAGGGCTCTGGGAAGGTCACACCAACACTCTGGGCAGGGATGAGCTGCTCCAGTGACGCTCCTGCTTTTCAGGCTGCCTGATGTTTCTTTTCCTCATTCCTCTGCCTGCCTGTCAGTCTCACCCCAGTGTTCTTTATTTAGAATCACCTTCATTCGCAGGTACCTCGGGCTTTTCTCTGAGCTTCCTGAACTCCCAGTGGCAGACAGGAAAATAATTCTTTGGAAGGCAGCAGCAGCCCCCTTCAGAACCTCTTCAGCCTCACACAGGGTCAGCAACCTCCTCCGAGGAGCCCTGCACAAACCAGCTGTGCATTCCTCCAGTGGCCACAGCTGGAGGCGTCTTCTTACAGGAATGAAGGGGATCAAAGCCGGCAATAACAGATTTTCCCTCTGCAGAGCTGGTGACACAGGATGAAAACACCAATAACACCAGAAGGCGGCTGAACGAGCCCCGCGGTCGGGCTGGGGAGGAACAGAAGGTCTCAGCAAATGGCTGTCAGCGAGACTGGAGACAAACTCCCCAGCAGCTCCGCACAAGCCAGCCAGGCTGGGCTGCAACAGCTCCAGGGGCTCGGCACCCACGGCCAGAGCTGGGCAACACCCACACACCATGGGGTTTTCTTCGTTTAATGGCAGCACAAGGGAGAAACCTCCCAGTGTCCCAGGGTCTCAGCTGTGCCCTGCAGCAGCGGCTGCATCCTCCCCATCTCACCGTGCTCAGCGCAGTCAGGATCCAGCTGGGCCCGATGCCCATATGGTTTCTGCTTTTTTCTTTTCTATACTTTTGACAGTTCTGTGTACCCACAAGTATCAGCACGCACACTTGTGATTTTTTAAGGCTGATAACTTCACATGGTTGTGATGTTCTGTAGGGCCAGGACACCAAACATCCCAGAAACTACAAAGCCAAAAAATGAAATATTCTCCTGTTTTGGGGGACCAAGGTCCCCTTCTAGAACATATTCTGTAAATGAGAGATTAGCCCACCCAGGGGGGAGGATTTCATAGATGGGGAAAACATCACATCATCCACCCAAGATCCCTTATTGGGAACCTTATTGTGTAAAATCGATAAATGATACACAGGATTTACCATAAAGAGAACATTGCAGCGCGTTCCACCTTGGGGCAGGGATGCACCCGCAGGATCCTGTTAAAGATCCCGAGGTGAACAACCCCCAACCCTTTCACTGGGTCTGGTTTTCATTTCCTAGGACCAAGAAAAGGCATCATCCCCTGTGGAGCTCTCCCTTTCAGAAAGAGACCAAAATCCANCCCGGTGGGCTCTCCCAATGTCATCTTTCAGAAAGAGACCAAAATCCATCCCTGGAGAAGCAGAGAAGCTGCAGGATGGGCTGTGAGGAGCAGCCCCAACTCTGCCTCGAGGGTGCAGCCCCAAATTTGCAGCTGCTCCTTCCCTCCCACCCTTTGTTTGCGTCCCTTTGCCCCTGCTTTTTGTGCTCAGATCCCGATCTTCCCTCAGCAATCTGGAAAACATTTGCTTGGCACTTATGGAGCACAAAATGTGCTCAAAACCCCAGCAATGAAGCACTTACTGCAAGGAAGGATTTTCTCATTTCACTCTGATAATCTCTCGTGCTAAACTCACTGCAGGTTGGGGAAATCTAAAAGCCTCCAGCTTCTGTGTGGCAGGAACTATTTAAGCCCGCAGATTTCCAGGATGGGTGTATTGAAATCTTTCATTTGTGGGGTGGCAATAAAAGACGTGGAGAGAAAAATCTCCCCTGGCAACATGTGCTCTTGAAAGGGCCTTTCAAACCAAACATTCCAGCAGCAAGAAATCCTTCAGCGCTCCCATCTTCCCCTTCCTCCCCTCTCCGCCTCCCCAGCCTGGGCTCTTCACCCTGGAATAATAAATTTCTTTGTGCCCCATCGTACAGAAGTGTTTCCCATCACCTCCGTGCCCTTGGCTGGGGAAGACCTCACGGGCACAGGTTGGATCCCCTCGCACACATTTCGTGTTTCTCTGCAGCCAAGCGTTATCAGCTGGCCTTGTCATACTCAGTTTGGAGAGAAAAAAAAAAAAGATTATTGTATTCTGAAATACTGATTGCATCAAATGGCAACTCGATTGCCAGACAGTAATCACGCTGAGCTCAGGCGATTAAAAACTCACTTGGAAAATTGGTGCTTGCTGAGCCTTTATGGAAAGAAATGAATTAAGAAGGAAAACAATAAAGGAGGGCATACATTAATTTGGCTCTGCAGTGCATAATGGTGAATGTAAGAGATCTGAGGAAGAGAAGAGCTCCGTGGCTTAAGGATTTCCTCTCAGGTTCGCAGAAGAAAACCTGAGAGCCGCTGGAGAGGGATTGCAAATTAAATCCTAACAGGGATCTCAGAAGCAGCGATTGGCAAAGAGCAAATAAATAAACTGTATAAAGAGGAGCTGGCATTCCCTGCTAGGAGCTCATGGCTGGTGACAATGCTGCTCAGACAAAGGGCCCTGTCCCCTCGCTGGCAGTGCTGCCGGGCACTCTGCACCTCCTGGTCCCTGGCACTGCCGAGCTGCGCTGGGCGTTCGGGCAAGGAGCAAATAAAGGAACAAATAAGGGAACAAACAAGGGATTGTCTCCCTCGGTGGCTGTGTTGCAGCCAGCCCTGGGAAAGCTCTGCAAAGCTGGGCTACTCCCCTGTCTACGTGACCCCGGGAGCGCTGCTACTCCAGCATCTACGTGACCCTGGGAGTGCCACTACTCCGGCATCTACCTGACCCCGGGAGCGCTGTTACTCCCGTGCTACTCCCGGGAGTGCCACTACTCCAGCATCTACCTGACCCCGGGAGCGCCGCTACTCCAGCATCTACCTGACCCCGGGAGCGCCGCTACTCCAGCATCTACCTGACCCCGGGAGCGCTGCTACTCCCGTGCTACTCCTGGGAGTGCCACTACTCCGACTGTCTACCCGCGGCCGGGAGTGCCGCTACTCCAGCGTGTAGCTGATCCTGGGAGTGCCGCTACTCCCCCGTCCACCCGACCCCAGTCCTGCCACTACTCCCCTCTCTACCCGACCCTGGGAGTGCCACTGCTCCGGCTGTCTACCTGGGCAAGGAGTGCTGCTACTCCCGCATCTACCCGACCCCAGGAGTGCCACTACTCCTTCCCTCTACCCGACCCCAGGAGTGCCGCTACTCCCCCGTCTACCCGACCCCAGGAGTGCCACTACTCCTTCCCTCTACCTGACCCCAGGAGTGCCGCTACTCCCGCATCTACCCGACCCCAGGAGTGCCGCTACTCCTTCCCTCTACCTGACCCCGGCAGTGCCGCTATTCCCTCCTTTACCAGACCCCAGTCCTGCTACTCCCGTCTCTCCCCGACCCCGCTCCTGTCAGGCACCGTGCTCCCTGCAGGGCTCAGCCCCCGCGGGCTCTCCGCCAGCAATCCCTGCAAATGAACACCCCGAGCTTCGTGTTCATCCCACAGCCTCTCCTGATGGGAGTTCAGCTCCCTCTGCTCGCTGCTCCCCTCTGGCTCACAGTGGATTTTGGGCCAGGTTTTGGCCTGAGGGAGGTTTCCTGCAGCCCAGCAGGCTCTGTGTCCATCCCCACGGCCTGGGATGCACGGGCACTTCTCACCTCAGCTTTCGCTGACGGGCTCTGGTTTTGTACCACGTTTGGGGTTGAATCTAAACCACCACATTTTTAAATGAAATCAAGTTTTTGCCATTCAGTTGGGAATGGAGCCGTCCCAAATGTAAACTCAAAGTGCTGATCAGCTGGAACACCAAGGTGACCGAGGCTGCTGTTTGTTTTTCCAGGAGATGGCACTGCCAGAGCCAAGGCTGGGAGCTGAGTGCTCAAATAGAACACAAGCAAGAGGTCTATTTGTTCTAGAATCGTGGAGCACTTCCAGTGCTTTTCCTCAGGAGAAATTCATCAAAGGAGTAAAATTCAACAACTTAATATTAACAAAAAGCGATTCATTTTCACTGAGAATTCGGTGGAAAGCTGCTCAATTCCCCAGCCAAGCGTCACCGAGCTCCAAATCTGCCCCTCTGAGGAGCTGCAAAATGTAGAGGTGACAGTTCGAACTTCTTGCTGAACAGATGCAAACTTTAAAGTTTAATCCCCGCTTAACACCTTTGATATTTTTAAAGATATACCTGGACCATTCTCCAACAGCCTGGCTCGACTCGCAAAAACAACTCTAGCAACTCGAGAAGTCTTAGATGTGGGACTAAATGTCTTGGTGCAGCGCCGTGAGTATAAATCAGACCTTAATAATTGACAACACAAAACAAAATGCTAAATCCTGACATTTAGTTCCCCATTGAAGCCGCTGCTCCGCTGGAGCTGAGGGACCCTCTCAGTGGAGTGTGTGATTAACTGGAAAAAGAGAAAAACCCCACCCCGGTGTGACTCTTCCACACTTGAGGCAAACAGGAAAAGAAATCCATTTATAACATCACTTTGTTCTTCCTTCCTTATTTAATGCGTTGTCTGATTCAATAATCCAGCCCTAACCGCTGCTCTGTAAGGCTGGGTCTCCCCTGATCCCCTCAGAATCCCACACACACCCCAGTTCTGATGCACAGAGGCACAGATCTGCCAAGCTACGTGTGAGTTCCTGTGAAGAACACCAAAGCAGTTTTCATTCTGAATTCCAGTTCCACATAATGAGAAGGCAAAAATATAAATCATTAGAAACCTAGTGAGAAGAAGCCTGCCTCACCCACGGAGGAGAAAGGGAGCAGGCTGCTGTCAACAGGAGGTGCTGCTTCTGTCAAATAAATTAACTGTATTTCAGACTGACGGGGCTGTGTCAGCCTCCTCACCTCCAGCTCCCATTGTGCATCTCAAGGGGCTGCATCTCACACCACGCTGCCGAAACACAGGTGTGGCTGAGTTAAACCACAAAAATAAACACCCAGGGTGCCCTCAAATCCAGCTGTGACCCACGCAGGTCTGGCTGCTGCCAGAGCAAATCTGCTGAGCTGCCTCAGCACAGAATTCCCTGGAAATGTGGGTGAATTCTGCACTTTGGGCATTTCCCAGCTGCGGTGCTGCTCCCCGAGCTCCGGGCTTGATGGGCTCTGCCTCTCCCGCAGTCCCGCTTCTCTCAGCTTCCCCAGAGAGCAGCACAGAAAGGCTTTCCCGTCACCCTGAGCTGACAGTCAGTGGCTGCTCTCACTTCCCACGGAGCAAATTTCGCCCTCTGCGACACCTCTGTCACTCCAGAGCCTGTCGAGCACTCGCGTGACTTTGGCTCAGAGCACCCGGGGGTTTGGTGACAACGGGAATCGGAATTAATGTGCCCAGCCAGAACAGCAGCTCAAGAGGTACAAAAGCCTCGGGATCGCGAGGTTCACGGAGCTGCAATTAGAATGTTTAAATGGAAGTTCACAAAGCGGAGTCTGTGTCCTACAGAATGGGGAGAAAAAGCCCACACGGGTTTGTCATTTGCTCCCAACAACAGCTCCTTCTTGCTGCGCTTGTTGAGCCTGGCCGGGGTTTTTTATTTACTCTGCGCATTTCTGAGCATAAAATATTCAGAGTTTATCCTGAGCAGTGCCGTGGTTTGGGTAGTGATTGTTCCCGGCACTGGGATCCATGCCCTTTGCGTTTCTGCTCTCGGAGCAGCCAAATGCTACGGCACGGAATTGTTTTCTTCCTCCGAAGGAGCAGCTGGTGCCTTGGAAGGCACCATAAGCATCTCTGCCGAAATCTGTGTAATTGCACATGTCGGTGTGGTCTGCTCTGAGCGAATCCTTCTCCCAGACAAAACACTGCTTTCTCAAGCTGCCTTTGAAGCCTGCGTGTGTTCAAAAATAGCTTCAGGAAGGCACACACATATATTTTGCTATAAACTGTGTACAACGTGTGCTGTATACAGAATATTAATTCCTCAAGATGCGATTTCACGCGGCTGCCTCGCTGGCACCGTTATCGCCCTACACGGAGCTGGTTTGTGTGCAAATATCACTCCAAACACGAAGTTTGAGCTTGGCACGAGCCTGGAACAATGCAGATTTCAACCTGTTGCTGTGTAACACGAGTGCCTTTTCAGCGAAATCTTTAATATGCAGGAAGTGGCTGCGGTTCCCCGTTCTGATCGTACTTTGTCAAGCTAGAAAACTAATTAGCAGGATCTGGTGACCTGGGTGTCAGAACCTCTGATATTTCAACAAAGAGCAAAATCCTTAATTCAACAGCAGACGTATTGCAGAGAGAGCTGATGTACTCTGATGCCCGTCTCTAATGATTCACAAAGATGAACTTTGAGTGGGGACAAAGAGAATTGGGGATTTTTTGTCCAAAATAACCAGAAATCGTCAGAAGCTCGGATTTATAAGTTTGATGGATTGCAAACAGCTCAATGATAATTCATTATTGCTCCAACTTAGGCAGATCTGTCTGCAGATACCACAGACAAGATGTTGGGAGGAGACAACAGCTCCTTGCCAATAAATCCTGCTGGGCCAGGAGCGGCCCTGGCATTGTCACGGCACTCCTGAGACACGGGCAGCAGCTCCTCAGAGGTCTGGGGTGAAGCTGGGAGGCAAAACCAGAACTCCTCAGGCCCAAAAAGACTCCCGAATAACCCTCCTGTTCAGCTGAGGAACGTTTCCCTGCCGTGAACCTCCCACCTCTGCCGGGCACCAGGGAATCGTTATTCCAGGGGCTCTGCCATGTGCTGCAGAGCTCTGCAGTTCCCTGCCAGCTCCAGGACAGATGGGCACGGGGCTGGCAGTGCCCCGGGGCTGCAAACAGCTCATTCCATGGAGCTGCTGGCCCTGACTCGCTGGCACCAGCCAGGTGAGATTAAAAGGGCAGAATGGACTCACCAAATGAAACCCTCACCCTTCAAAAATTTTTTAGTCACCCCAACCTGGCCCCTGCCTCGGGGCAGTCACAGCTCCAGGGCTGCCAATCCTGAACCATCGCGCTGGAAAAAAAAGATCACTCCAAAAACAAGATCTGGTTCGAAATTAATTGTGCCACAAGCCAAGTGGCACCAAAGGAAATCCATCCCAGAAACAAGCAGAGAGGATTTTCGCTGCTTCCAGCCAGAGTTTGGCCTCCTGCAGGAAGGTAATTTCTGCACGAGTGACCACAAAATAAAGCTCTCAGGTAATGCAGTGATAGGCGCTCAGAAATATGATAAATGGGGGAACAAGATCAGCGCTGCTTTCTGTACAAGCCCATTACATTCTTGAGCACATTCGTTAATGGCAGAGCAGCTGCAGAACTTGCAGATTGCAAGCTCTGCCTCTGTTTGCAGAGCTGCTGCAGCAGGAGTTGTATTTAACTGTTGTCCTGAGTTTTGCAGTTCTTCGATGTTTCTCTTTGCTGTGATACTTTCTCACACATTCTGTTGTAAACATGGCCATGTTTTTGCTAACTATCTATGTTTTGCTAACTGTCCGTGTTGTTTTCATTCCATTCTCCCAGGCGGAGACATGGGATGGATTTTCCTCTGACCAGTGTGATTGAGAGGTGGTAATTTCTACCTCCAATCCACGGTGATTTCTAAGAACATATAAATAAAGGTCAGAGGGTTCTGCCCTCTCTCTCTTTTTGCCCTCTCTTTTTGGCCTCTCATTTGGCTCTCCTTTTTGGCTCCTCTGCCTGGTCGGCTACGTGTGTTTGTGTCCGTGCAGTACAGTAGGACATCCATATTTAACCACTCCAGGCAGGCTGGATTCTGGAAATTCTCCTAAGAATGTGCAGCAAGGAACTGTTCCCAAAATTCACTCTCATCCTGACTGGAGCAGCTCAGTGTTTCTCCGTTTCCCTGTTTGTTTTTCCCCTGGATCCCTGTAGCAGTCACTGTGCTGGGGTTGGGGATCTCTGTGCCCAGGGCTGTTGGAAAAGGTCCTCAGTCACTCATCTGCTTTGCTGGAAGAGGGAAGAGCTCTCCTCAGATCCAATCTCTCTCAGCTATTACCTCCCCTGCCTTTGTTACACTCCTTTTTCTGCACATTAGACAATGCCTGGCTGGCTGCTGCCAGGAAAATTAGGTCTTCTATTGTTTTACCATTAATTACGGGGAGTTCAAGATAAGGTTTGTGTTCCAAAAGGAGAGGGCAGGAACGGTTTGAATTTTCCTTTCGTTATAATTAGACAGGAAATTATGAGAAGGTGAAAAAGAATTCATTGAAGAGCTTTCCCCTAGCAAGATAACAAGGGAGGCACATCCTGGCGCAGATGGGGTTTGGTTGAACACCATTGTTCCCAGCGTGAGTTCTGCTGGGCACGGGGAGCCCGCTCCTTGTGTGGGCACAAACAGGCAGGGCGAGGCTCCTTTCTGTTCTACTGAGGGCCTTTTCTCCCCCAAAAATATAAAAATTAGGCTAAACTAGCCCATGGTGTGAGGCCCTGAGTGACTGCAGCGATTAATTGGAACAATCAGTCGCTTTCTGGGTAACTTGCGAAGGCCACGGAAATATGACTGATCTGGGGATGAATTAATTGGGCAGCTGTCTCGCTGTCATTCCAGCACTGCTGAGATAAACATTTGGACTGAGGAGCCGTCCTCATTAGGATTCCCTCACTCGATGCTGATGTTTACAATTACCCTGAAACCACGGAGTTTTCGGACTTTTCCTTCAGGTGGGATCAGGTTTCTCAAGGCACTTTCGCAAAGGAAGGCACGAGCCTTGCTTGGAGCTTCTGACTAAAGCCTGACCTCGCCAAAGCCCCTCGGGGTGCATTTAAACCTCCTGTAATCACCCTCTGCCAGCCTCCCACCATTTCTTTCTTTTCAGCTTCACAGCCCCATTTTTTTATTTAGGGTTTGCGGGAAAAGCAGGACCCTGGGAGAGAAGTGCCGGGCGAGAGTCCGAGGCAGAGACCACGGAAATTAATGAGGGGATAGTGAAGATGAGGATTTTGTCCATCCAGAGTCTATAGAAGCTTTAGAAACTCCACAATTCAGGGGAAATTGTGGGAGGAAAGGATGTATTTCCCTGCCTTGTTAGCAGACAGGGAAGATTCCGAGGGGAACGAGTGATTTACCCACAGCCACCCAGGAAATCAGCAAGAGAGATGGAAATGAACGCTGAGCAGCATTTCAGTGCCTTCATCATAAAGCCAATCTTTTCCCTCAAATGCCAACAGCATTAAATGTTCCTTTTAAATCACGGAATAAGCATAAGACTTCCACTGACTTGCAGTAATATTTCCATCAGAATATTTCAGAGGGTTGGTCACTATTAGGACCAGCGTCCAGTTGTAGGAACCAGGGATTGGGATGAATGAAAGCCAAGTTCAGATCCCTCTGAGGATCACATCATGCTGAGGTGGAAAAATGCAAGGTCAAAAAAAAAACACCCCTAGGTGTGTTTTATTATATTTACCACTAATTAGGCAGGCTTTGGGAAAAGGGGCTGAAATATTCTCTCGCTAGGAAGCCATTAAGCTGCTAGGCTGGGGGAATATATGGCTTGGGATGGGGAAGATTCACACCCCTGGCACAGAAATAAATCACTTTTCATCTCTTATCCTCTGCCCATCTCTGAGCACAATCAGGAGGCGCTGCCCAGAAAAACACGTTTTGTATAAAGACATAAGAGCCTGGGTGGAAGTCTGTTTTTATTTAATTCCTTGTGCCTTAATTGAAAATAATGATGTTAGAGCAGTGATCAAAGCACGGTCTCATTAATTGGCTATTAAATCATTAGCTATTAAACAGAAATAAAAGGTTAAGGATGCAACGCTCTCTTCTGCCCAAAAGAATATGGATATATCCCCAATTACAAAGAAACAATAAAGGCAGAATTAACAGTGAAAAGTAGCTTAAGATAAGGCAATTAGATCCAAAATGCCTGACAACTCTCATTAGAGGGTTTAGCACTACACCCTATCCAGAAAAGGCAACAGAAATTCAGCAGCAAAGTCAATATTGACTTTACCGAAGGGGCTTGTAAAGGGAATATGCATTTTTCTGAAAAAATATAGGCACATAAACCCCGTGCTAAATTTTAACTCAGCTAATTAATTGTTATGGATTCAATCTTGCAACCAATACATATATTTGCAGTTAAAAAATTATGCCTGAGCAGCATTCGGCCTGAGAGCCCCTCGCGGTAATTTGTGACTGAAATCGTGCGAGTGCGCCGCAATTTCCACAAAAATAACTTTCCTCCCCGTTTATATCACCAGGCTGACAGCCAGCCCCGCGAAACGGCCGGGGGATGGAAAATCCCGGTGACCGTGCCAGAGCCCCTCCGGGCGCGTTTCCTCCTGTCAGAAACCTCGCACCTGCGGGGGTGCTGAGGAGAAAAAGAGAGAAACTCTGCTCCCGGCTCGCGTGGTGCCTCACCTTCACCACGTCCTCGTCAGCAGATCTGCACTCGGTGGAGTCCGAGACGTCGACCACGGATCCGTCCTCCTGCACGGCGACGACCTTGACGGGCACGGCCACCATCCTGCCCGTGAGGATGGCCGTGTTGAGGATCTCCGTGTCCTGGGGGCACACAAACACCGCGTGAGAGGCAGGCTCATGGAAGTCGGCTTTCGCTGAGGATTACATGACTTATTCTATTACTAATTATATTATTAATTCAATATTGTAATGCTGGTAATGTTGAGATCAGGGATGTGTTGCAGGGTGGTTGGTGTGGTTGCCATGGCCGGGTTGCGGGGTTGGTTCGGTGAGGATGGTTTGTAACTCATTCCCACTCGGGGTCTGAGTCGTTTATAACAATGGGAGGGGCATTACGGGAGCACAACACCACGGGAACGTCACGGGGGTCACGGCAGTGACGGGTGAAGGTGCTGCCTTAGGATTCAGCTTTGATATATTTGATATATCCTGCCCTGCTTTAGTGTGGAACTCTCCCACTCCCCACGGGCTGGGAGCTCCTGTTCTCCCATCCTGCTCAGACACAACACATCCTCTCCAGGCTGCACTCAAGGACACCTCGTTGGCCCAGGCCCCCAAAGATGGAAACGGAGCCTCTAAAAGGGGGGACAGACTTGGGCTCAATTCCATCATCCCCTGCAATTGTCACTGGAGAATGAACCCTGAGCTGGGAATGGATCCAAACTGATCCAAGTGCAGCAAACTCGTGCCCCGGGGTCCAGCTTGGCTGTGGCCTCTCCCGGAGAGGCTCTGAGTGCCCGAGGTGTCCCTGTTGAAGGCCCTGCAATCAATCCCCAGTTTATTCTCTAACCCTGCCTGGCCTCTCTTCCGGGCAGCCACTCCAAGGCATCAAAGGGACAGGACCCTCCCTTGCCCACACCCTCCGAGCTCCCTGCAGTGTTTGAGCAACTCCCTAAGCCCAAAGTCACACCTGGAGCACCAAGTGCTGGTTTTGGCAAACATGGATTTACCCTTTTTGAGCCCGTTTGTGGTTGGGCTGAGGGCAGTGGGATCTGCAGGGCCTGAGTGAGGCACTGAGGGCAGCCCAGCACTGCCAGGAGGATCTCCAGGGCACCAGAACCTCCTCCCACTCCTTTGCCCCCCTCAGTCATGATTTAGGAGGTGTTTATCCACCCCTACCCCACCAGCATTTGCCCCACTAACACTGCTCTGAGTCGCCCATTTATTTCCACAATCGCATTCCGAGCAGAACCGTGCATCCATGCACAATTTTTTTAGTCTTTCCCCATCCAAATCCCACCTAGAGATGCTTAACCACATTTATCTCCAATCCTGATGAATTCACAGCGCTGGCTCTCTAATGACTCCATTAACAGAGCCTCCTCCGTGTCTCGCTATGGCTGCAGATTGATTAATTACTCCAAATGAGTTGCTCCAGAGGCCCCTGCCTGGCATGAGCAGGTCCAGACTGAAGAGGAGCAGCCTCTGCTGAGTGCCAGCCCAAAATTTGACACACAAGAGGGGCAAGGAACACTCTGGGATTCCACAGGGATTGATTCTGCCCGTCCCAAAACCCCTGAGATAGGAAATTCTGCTCTGGATCAATCCCCTTTTCATTTTTCACCTTCCATAAAACAAATTGCTTGAGTTGTGGGGAGAAGGGGGAAAAAAAA
>VYZT01027263.1:0-61158 GCA_013400735.1 Pomatostomus ruficeps
TGGTTGCAGCTTAGAGAAACCTGAAGGAAAGCCACGATGATAAAAGTGCAAGGTAGGGAAATACTGCTATGGCAACAAAATATGTTCTCTTGAAGGAAAATGAGTATGAGAAAGAAAATAAGGAGTGTAGGAAATTCAAAGGAAGTGCAGATTACAAGAAAGGACAGAATCTAGTTTAAAAATAAATAAATAGTAACAGTTTCAATTTCTGTAATACTATTTTATGATAGTGATAAATTTCTGTTATCCAGGCCTTTATGGCACCTACTCCTGAAAATTTCAGAGCACTTGACAGGGATGAAAGAATTCCCATGAACAGTGGGAAGAGGATGCAGTCATACTCTTCAGTGGCCCATCCTACAAGAACCCAAGCCAACATGAATGATCAGCATCTCATGGGAAGTGTGTGACATAAATGTTCACAGAATCAGGATCTTTATACAAATATTTCTTCAGTGGAGGTATGAGGCAGTTCCAGAGTGTTACAGTAGTGCTGGTTTATAATTAATCTGAGCAAAGGTCAACAAATAAATTACACATCTTTCTTTATACCTAGACCTGCTGCTTTTCCTGTAATATTTCATACATCTAGACTATTTCTAGCTAAATATGCTTTTTAAAGGTTTAAATTATCCCTTGATGTAGCACTGGGTCAGGCCGGCTNCAAAAATTAACTTGGTTCACTTGAAAACCTGACTCAAAATTTTGTCCTGAGAAGAAGTGTGTAAGACAGAGTCACCTGAACGATTTCACGCAGGAATACATATTGGTTTCCTGGAGCAGAATATCACCCTGGAAGATAGGAATCACATGGTAAGATTATTAACTTTTTTATGGTTGGTTTGGGAGCGACCTCAAGATTCACAGCCAGTTACAGCCCTCAAGGGCTTTCTCTGGCCAGAGAGTCATACTGTCTGGCTCCCCTTATTAGCTTTCTCTTTCCTCCTATTTTTTTAATTTGGTTTGCTTGTTTGCTTTCTTGCTTCAAACCAGAGGGTGCCCTTTGATGTGAAGGGCATTCAGTTCTACGTCCAACAATCTATAAAGTTATAGATGGGCTTCCTTTGGGTCAGAGTTATGTAACTTGACAATATCCTTCAAGGGGCAGAAATTTTGGGTGCCTTGAGATGCTGGTGTTTTTGTATTTGTATACTGTATTTTCTCATGGTTATTCACTAACTCTTACCTGAGACCTATTTGTGTATGACCTTTGAAAGGTTCCATAAGGATTTCTTTCTAAACTAGTCACTCAGGCCACAAATCCAGCACTTCACTTAACATGCCCATATTTAGGGCCCGTGGAAAATTATAGGTCATAAACCCATACGTTAATGCTTTGCTAAATCTGGGCCTGAAGGGATGTATAGATTATACCTGGACAAGCTTTAGAGCTCCTGCATCTAAAATACAATTTAGGATACAATTTGGGAGATTATCCCCTTGACTCACACACACATGGACCCAGTGGCTGTTTCTCCATTAG
The DNA here is from genome assembly GCA_013400735.1 of Pomatostomus ruficeps. Classification (NCBI taxonomy): domain Eukaryota; kingdom Metazoa; phylum Chordata; class Aves; order Passeriformes; family Timaliidae; genus Pomatostomus; species Pomatostomus ruficeps. The sequence goes on from VYZT01027263.1 coordinate 1,484, forward strand.
CCCTTGGTGTGCTCTGCAGCACTTTCCCTTCGTCGGTATCTTAGAAGGTAACAGGGCTCTGAACCCTCCTCAGAAGTTTGTGTGTCCTGTTCAAAGGAGCTCATAATCTGAAAACATAGGGGCATAATAGCAGGAGCTTGGCAAAATAATACTGCTGGCATCTCAGAGGGTGGAGCTTCCCAGTGCATCCATTGATCCTTCTGCCACTTCCCTGCCAACTTACAGAGTCACTGGGGAATCTCAACCAATTTAACAGAGGGTAGAAGTCTCAGAAATAAGCAACTGCCTGCAAGTTTTGTGAAAATCAGCAACCAGTTGGGGTTAAGTAGAAGGCAGGAGGTTATCTGTGTCCCAAAAAGCCACGGTGAAAGTTCAGCAGATAGAAGTTCTGCCAATCAAGGCATGCACTGCTGAACACCAACAGTGGTCCACACGGCCTCTTGTTCAAACCTTTGCTGGGAGGGAGCTGTGGATGCCCTGCTGGGACAAGGACAGTGTTGTCTGGAGCACATTTTGGCAGGGTACCTTGGGAACAGGAAGAGTTACTGCACTGTGCCTGTGTAGGAGGAGGCATAAAATAGGTTCTTTGGAGAGTTCCTGGTCTTCAGGCTGCATTCAGTTTTTTACAACACCCTTATTTAAAAGGGTGTACTACTGAACTCATTAGGGTAAAATCATATCGGGTTTTGGTTGACTTTTGTTTAAAGTGAGTTTTTTGGTTGTGTATTTGAGGTTTTTTTAAGAAATGTGAGATCTTGCTTTATTTATTCCTCTCCAGGAACTCTTACGTACCATTTTTTCAACATTCAATATAAAATTATTAATTCTATCCTCTATATATGATGGATTACACAGCAGTCTAGGTCTTCAGAATTTACTGAAATTTTACCTTAAATTATTTCATTCGAGGTCAGTAGAATTTCAGGGTTGTCATTTTAAGGATCATTGCACATGAGAATTTTTCCTGTGAGATATTTAAGTCCTTAAGCCCTGGTTTTGTAAATGGGCTCTGAAGCTGCCATACAGCCACATGCCTAAATCAGTACTGTTGTGTTCAACAGTTGGTGGAAAACCAATCTGTCCCCATTTAAATCAACCACTTAGCAACCTAGCCACACACTTTTTAGGTTCTTTAACCTGATAATCTCTAATTATTCTGGCTGAGAATGCCAACAGAACGGCGTTCAGAGTAATTTTGCAGATGTCATTCTTTATTTGAATATTGTCTAGTTTAAAAGGAAAATATTTCAGATAATAACAACATATTTTGAGGGGGGAAAAAAGCATGAAAACCATTTCTGTTCCAAAAATTGCTGATATGAGAATTTATGGGGAAACAGCTCCTTTTATGAATAATTATTATTATTGTGTTTAAGAAATGGGCAAAATGCCTAGAAATTGAATGAAAGAATGAGCTATTAAATTGAAATATTAAATGAAATAACTGAATTAAAAGTGATCATGTAAACCCAGCAGTAAATGTTGGGAGCTGTAGCTGATTGAACATATTTTCATCATCTGTTTTGTATGCTTAAATACAATTGCTTGATGTAAGTAAACACTTGATTGATATTCTGAATACTTTGAAATCTGCATATGCATCATGGAATACTGAACAATTAAAACTTCATTTCAGTGTAGTTTGATTACATGTAAATTATTTCAATATTCATTTTTTCCTGTTCTGTTTGCTCAGTGCATATTTAATATCCACTTTTTGAATGCGTATCACTCTTGATTGGACTGTGAGATGAGGAGGACTCTGAAATTTCTTCCATTAAAAAGGATTGCCTTATAAATATTATTTGTGCCACAGCTCTTCCCCTGCAGATTATTTTCTAAATGTTGTGTACTCTTATTGAAGACAAGGAAAAAAACTGCTGCAGCCCTCCTTTATCAGCCCAGCACAAGGAATATGCTTACATGGTCGATGAGCATGTCTAAGAAGGCTTGTTGGTTGTAACTAGTCCCTAAAGAAATGTTTCCATCTTTTCTGCACTATATTGCTTGCCTGCATGAGCTCCCTCTCCCTTCCCTTCCTCCTCCCTCCACATGATTTTTTTTTTCCTGGTTCCTGGAAGTCTTACAAGACACTTTAATATTATGGCTAAATATTACAAATATTTTCAAGCTGACTATTTTCAGTCTGAAAAATGTATTTCTCTCTTTAAGTGACCACATTCAATTTAGGAGTTGTGGAATACGGATGAAAAAGTTTTGCCTTTTTATATATTTGTAGAACATTTTCTAAAAACCAAAGAGACTTCACTTCTCTGCAGGCTGCAACCCATACACATTTTTTTGATCAACATTATTTCAAATTACTTTATTTCTGAACATCCAACAGAAGAAAATCCCAGGCATTAAATTCTCCTATTACTTGTGCCAGTGAACAGAATAGCCTTTCTGAAGGTACAGATAACATTATATCTTTTTATTACTCATATATTTTATTTTAAAATGAAATTATTTCCTGGCATCTTTTCAGTTAAGTCAAATTCCCAAAATACAGGCAGGCAGCAGATTTGTCACTTCACCATGGAAGGCAGGTTTGGATTCTTCTCTGTCTTGACCATTGTTGACCTGCATGACCGTTGTTATATTATTCACATTTCTCCTTGATTTCCTTGCCCTTTACTAACAGAATTTTTTTTATATTTTTTTAGAATACATACAGAAGTGCATATAATAACAGTATTCTTTTATTATATGAGAATTTGAAGTTAATATTGTATCTACTAAACGGCTTGCAGGGAAATGTTTTCCTGTGCATCCTACCTAATTAGTTGCAGTTTCAGAATTCTAATCTTGAAGGTTGTATTTCTGGTGCCTGTCACTTTGACCAAACAAGTGGCTGAACTTCATGGTTTGCAGGCGGATTTCCTTATCTCTCTTTTTCAAGAGACGTATAAGTCTTGATTGCTGGAGTTGCTGTGACTCGAGCAGTAAGGGGCAAGGTGGAGGAAGGGGTGGGAAGACACCGTTCAACACCAGGGCCCTGGAGATTCCATTTCAGAAAGCAAATATTGTACCTGCTGACTGCAGCACAAGAACAAAAGGGGGAATGTTTGACTTGGGGGGTGTTTTGTTTGTTTGAGGAGCTGATAAACTGTAAGTGAGTGGGCTAACGACAGTAAGAGGTCTTCCCAGGATAAAACACGCTTATAAAACAGATATTATTAGCTTGAGGTTGGTCTCAAGCTGTACAGACCCCTCTCTAATGGTTTCTGTATATTAAAACCAACAAAACTTTCATACCAAAGGGTTTCAAAATAACAATTATCTTCTAGTAAAGCTAGGTTTAAAAATGCTGGATATTCCTGGCTGATTTAACACTGTTAGCCTAAGTAATGCAAACATGTCACTCTTCTTTGTAACATCCACCTTCCTTTAAAGCAATTCAATTTATAATAAATTACGAAGTAACTGCAGTTGTTATTTCCAACACTCTTGGTTTGTGAAGAGCTTTTCTTAGATAGTCTTTTTTTCCTTAGTACTGATCTGAAAATAATGAGCTAACATCACACTTTTATGAATAGGGGCCATAATGAAACTGAAGTAGGTATGTTGATTAAAGGAAAAAAAATTGAAATCTTTGTGAAACTGCAAAGAAATGACAGCTTAAGGCCATGATTCCGTTCTGCAAGTCAATCAAATGAGAAAGTTATTTTACATTTTTTGGTTGCAGGCATTTTTGCCTTGGCTAAAGCAAATGTCATTCAAATAGTCTATAGAGTGATAACTTTGGAAAAACAAAATAATGATACAGATATTCTTTTTAGCCAATCACATAGCTTGTTTCCGTTCAGTTTCCAGTTTCCCCCCTAAGTACTAAGAATGTGTATTTAATCCATAATGGAAAAGAAAAATACACCAGAAAATAATACAAACATGATAGCTGTTCAGGATACACATATTTTAACAGGCACTTATTTTTCTTAATTAAAGCATAGCTTCAAAAGCATCATTGCAAAACAATGTCTTTTGATGGAAAATCCGTCACAGGAATCGTGAAAAGCTTCAGATGCACAGACATGCATGAAAAAGTGGGGGTGCACTGCCTCCTCCCCGGTGATCAGGAGGTTAACTTTAATTTATCTCTTCCCCTCCCTTAAACTGGTTCTGTGAGGAGGGCTGCAAATTAGTACTTGGAAGACACAGCAGGGAGATTAGCTTTAGGGAGGGAAGGTCTCCCCACTCCAGCTCCTTGGAACCTCACCTGGAGAGTGCATTTCCTTTCCTGCTTAAGCTAAGGCATTATGCCGTCTTGTCACGAATGTTATTCCTTGAGGAAAAGTCCTCTCTGGCTCTATCTTGCAATCTGATGAATCATTCCAAGTGTGCGGTGGAAGAGAGGAGAGCGATAAGGCTGTAACAGGAGGGAGCCAGGAAACCGCTGAGGCTTTGGCCGGGAACAGGAATCCCGGTGTGGTGCATCACAGGGGACTTTACCCACCTGGGGATGGAGGATTCCCATCTTTCCTCTGGTTCACACCGGCCTGAGGAGGAGCTGCAGCACTGCCCGCTGCTTCCTGTGACACCGCCAAGGTACAGAGCTGTACAAACTCTGGTGTCCCTGTGATGCTGTCTCATCGTCAAATACTCATTTGACAAGCACAACCTACACCTTTCTAACCCTGAGAAATCTCAATGCTGGTTTTTCCCCACTGGGGCAAAGAAGTCACCTCCTTGTCAAACTTCCAAGTGTCTAGAGCTGATCCTTTGTTGAAATTGTTAACAGGTAGAAAGGGGGAAAATTTACCCCCTTTGTAATGGGACAAATATGAAATCATTCTATATGGAATCAATCTTTTACCTCCCAGATGAAATAAAACTGGGGTATTTACATTTCTAAAAATAATCACCAAATCTATTTTCGTAGCTAATCTTAAAGAGTTAAAAATGTGCAATAGAGGAAAATGAGTACAGATGGACTCACTTTTCCGTAACACATTGTCACATAATGGTTATCCACACCTAGTGTAAGAGAGACATTAGCCCAGTGCAGAATTTCCCATTGGGATTGGCATTTGCCAGTGTGATGTTGTCTATGTCCTCAGAAAGCTTCTGGTGGATGACCCATGTCCTCCTGCTTCTGTGGGATTCCCAAGGACTGCAAACAGGAGACACACACAGCCTTGCCCAGTCCCTCCATCCCACATGGGAATTTGCTGTAACTCCCAGGAGAGGGTGGGTGGTGCCTGGGCAGGACGAATTCTTGCTTGTGATTTTGGTCTTTTCCCCCTTATTTCACTTCATTGATGTGATCCTTTTCACTGTGGGATCTCAGAAAACTCTGGGGAGTCTGTGCTAATACTGGGCTAAGGTAGTTATAAGACAAAGCAGTATCACCCCCTACCTCTTTTAGTCCCTGAAGATTCATGACTCAACTGGATTAGCATCTTCAGAGAGCTGTATCGAGGGGTCTGCAAGGACAAAACTCAGTGCAAACTTCTGCAGGGACCTCTGAAGTAATGTGAGATTTGGGATCAGTGTTTTCTATAGAGGATTTTGAGGTTCCTACCAGCATAGCTGGGGATACTGTTTGTCTGTGTTGTGATTGGTATCTCTGTAAAGGATGGATTTGTTAGGATCCACAGGATTCAACCAGACTCAACCAGATCTCATGGGACTCAACACAGAACCACTTGGTAAGGGTTTTAAACAATGAAGAAGGTTAAGAGTAGTCACTCTCCTACCTCACAGCTCTGCAATCTGAGTATGAGCCTATCAAGTTTCCCCCCAAAAGCTTTGGCATCACTTTTGATGAACATTGGAGGACGTTGTACGTGAGCAAAATTTGATGCAGCTCTTAAATTAACCTCAGCAAGCGACATGTTTCCTTTTTCTTTCAGGTATCAGAGGTTTGAAAAGGCCTTCCTGCTCGCTGTCGACATCGGTGCTCGGGACCTGTTCATGGTGAGTTGTTTCTGGAGACAGAGGCTGTTGGGGAATGTTATTTGTCAGCTTTTGCACACATTAAAACAGTTCCGGGTCATTTGCAGTCTTGGACACATACTGAAGACAGAGCTGTTCTACCTTTGCCATCATGAAACTCATCAGTAGGAACTGAGTATCTGTAGAGTCATTGACATTTTCCCCAGCATGGTCTCCAGGCTATTCTTAATTTTCCAGGAGTTATTATATATGTGTTTAAACTTTCCCTTTCTTCATCTGACCTGATGTGGGTGAATGTCATCTTTCACTCTAATAAGCTTATACATTTCTAATCCATTCCTTTAAGTCCAACTGCTGAGTCCTGGACACAAGAGCTGTCCATGTCCTGGGGATCCTGAATGCTCTTAGTTTGTCTCTTGGGGTTTTGTGAAAAGTGACAAATTATGAACGCTTCTGCTGGTACTTTTAAAACAACAAAGCTCAGCAGCATCAACACAAGGGTTTTAACATTTCATGCACTCTCTGCCCCCTCCCATTTAATTAGCTACAAAAGTAAAATTAACCAGCTTTTAAAAGGTCTTCTGTGTGAGCTCTGCAGGAGGTTCTTGTTTTATAAGATCTTGCACCACAATGTCACAGTGAGGTCAGATGGACAAAGCCAATCGTGCTCTCCTAGTCTCTCAGCATGTTGCTGCTCCACAGCTGATTTCATTGTTTTCAAAGAAACAATAGGAAAGGGCTTGTTGAAAAAAAGGCCCTTTGAACGATTCGTTTGCTTGACTCTTTTGCATAATGAAGACATTCTGTTGTTTAAATTAAGCTTTGACACTAGATGTTAATATCATTTATCCCATTAAGTCACTTGCCCTGCTAGTTTGATCTTGATATTTAAATTGTATGTTAAATTACACAATTAAATCCTGCTTTTAGGGGTTATGAAAATTCCCTTCTAATTATATAAAAAGTTGTGTGAACCTTTTGATGTTTTTTTCACGGCTCTAATCATCTGGCTTGTTCCATCTAATTAGAAAGATGTGAATACTGCGATAAACTTTCCTAAGTATGCATCAAAAGAATGTGATGGAAATGTCAGACTTTTAGGAAATTCATTACATGTTCTATGTTTACTCCCCTCGATTTTCCGTCTTTTTAGATCATCTCTTTCCTTTTCTCTCTCTGTTGAATGTAACCTCTCAATACAAATTTTATACCTAATCATGCTAAGCACTGCTGCAGCCACATATAAGATTCAGACTGTAGTATGGCTGGAGCAGATTAAAGCTTTTTGTCAAGGGCTCTCCCAGTGTACAGATAATAAATACTCCTAATTTTAGCCATTCTGACAGAATAAATGTTCCAGCATTTGCCCTCAAAGGCTCTCCCTCATATGACTGACACCATTTCGTATTTATTTTTCTCTTTCCTTCTCTCTGCTGACAGCAGGATTGAGGGAGCACCTCAGTGCCAGGGTGGGGAGCACCAGAGTTGGGTGATGAGATGGGTGCACAGCTGTTACTAGGAGGGAGGACTGTCAGTACCTGTCACCTCTATGGGTGACAGATGACATGTTCTACTCTCACCAAAAAGGCTCTCCAACTTTCTTCAAGAGAAGTTTCAATGTTCACAGACCAATTACCTCCATCCTTTCCTCCTCTTTGCTTTTCCTTTCTTGTCTCAACACCTACTCTTCATTTCCCATCCTACCAATGCCCTTAAACATAAATGTGTATTTCTGAAGAGTTCCTCCTGGCTTATGTTATTGTGAGATCAAAACCAGTTCTTTAATGTCCTCATTCTGCTTGCATTACCTTTGAAATTCCTCATACTTTCCCCTAAATTATGCAACAAGCAGCACACATACCTGCCTCCTCTGGGGAAATGTCCTTTTGCTAATTCATCACCTAAGTCAGTCACTAATGGACAAACTTCACAATAAGCTAAGAGTGGCACTGCTGCAACACCACTAAGTACAGGACTCAAGAAGTTTAGACATGTGTAGGTCATTAAGAGTATTTATTTGTGCCATGGTAATTTCCAGGGAATTTGGCTTCGTTGTGCTTAATACTGTGTGAAAATTGGATAACCTGTTCCCTGAAACCTTACAGTCCTTCTAGGCATTAGTATAACAATGCTACTGCTAAGCAAGGGTTGTGCATCCCTCACTTCTGCTTAATACTGAATTATTCCTATATATTGTTTATGTAGGGCAAAATACAATTAGTAACATACAATTTAACTTTACATGTATTTAAAGCATTTGTATCCATTTTTAAAACCTCAGATAGCTCTGGGAGTCACATCACCTTATTCCCAATTAATTTAATGGGATTTCAAGAAGAAATATTAGTCTAAATAAAGATACCTGATGACAGAAGCAAAATGAGAAAGAAAAAACTCTGTTTATTAAAGGGGAACAGAGAAGGAACTAAAAGGAAAGGATAGAGAACAGATACAACAGAGGTTGAGGAGGATGCAAACATTTAGTACCCATCACCTGGGGCTTCTAAGAAAATGTTTTGTATCTTTGAGAATTTACCCTGAGCATTCAGTTTCACCAAACAGGACTCTACAGCATTCCCATTATTTGTTTTTGGATTGAAAAGAAGTTTGAGAGAATGCTGAGAGCTAATTTCTTTCAAAGAAATGAAGAAGAAAAAAAGAAAGGCTTAAAACTATAGCTGTAGCGTCACTAGATGATGCCATAGCAGGACACACAAACACTGCTGTGTCTCTCCCTGAGCTTTACCCCCACGTCACATTCAAGTCCATCAATTAATATCATCTCCTACAAAGTTCAATAAAAAAATAAAACTGAAAAGGACATAATATCACGAACAACAGCTCCATTTATTGGACAGTGACTGATCCAATCTGTGACAGAAAAGATCAAGCACTGGAAGGGTTGTTAGCTTGAAATCTTTCTATAGTGCGTTGCAGCTCTCAGCTGCTGAAAATTCAAAGGCCATCCCACGCACCAAAAGTAGCAAAAAACGCAAGGAAAAGACACTTTAATAAAACTGTCAGATCTTGGGTGATGCACTGATGAGGAAAGTGCATACTTCGAAGAAATGTTGGAGTGTTGCCCAGAAATATCCTATAGACAAATGCACATCGTGTTTCAAATGACTTCTGCTCACCAAGGGCCAGCTCTGTGAGTCACAAAGGTGAGGGAAAAAGGAAGTAGTCCAAAAAGTAAGCAAACTGTTAAATGATAAAATAGAACCCTTTCAACAAGCTCCTGATAAGCAGCTGGAAGTTGTTTTTATTGTCACCATTGTGTTTGAGAGAGATGGGATCTTTGGACTGATACATTCTTAGGTAATTGTGTGAAAAAAAATCCATCATGAATATTCAGATAATTCTTTTTTTTTCTGTCATTCTTTAAAGCACCCTGTAATCTGGTGCTTCTTTTTTTCTCTTTTTTAATTTTCTAGTGTAATTCTACTCAGAGAGTTATAAATTCTTAGAAAAATCCAAATTTTCTGGTTTATTTGAATGAGAAACATCTAAATTTGATCTGAAATGGTCTAACTAGGAGATTTCATATCTGTAATATCTTTTTTTCTAAAGCTGGTTTAGAGATGAGGTGAAAGCTACTTTTTAAAATTGTTCTTCATGACAGCAACTTGAGGAACAACAAAGAAGCCACGTAACAACCTATTGCTAACCTGTATTTCTTACAAGGCCCTTGTTAGTTAATGATGGATATGTGGCATCTTTACATTTTTTTACTCAAACCAGAAGATGGGCAAAACCAAGACCTGAAATAACTGCTTTGATACAAAGAGTGCACAAGCTCTTCACTGACAAAACTTCCTCATTTTTTGCGGTGCTTTCCATCCCATCCTCAGGTTTACTATTTGAAATTGCATGGAGGTGTACAATACTTCTCATAGTTTAAGCTACAAAAAGACAATCATTAAGCATTGTCACAAAGTATTTTAAATAAGTCTGCCTATACATCCAAATCTCTGTAAGTTCAGACTTGTCCAAGAGCCCTTGGGTTTTCTATTGTTATCTAAATAAGCTGACAATATCTGCTGTTTAATCTTCATAGAAGTCATACCTTGCTGCTCAGGCCCTTTTCTCATGACAACCAAGTTAGACCTACAAAGAGAGGAAATACAGAGTTCACCACAGGTTCATAACCCATTACTTTGCTCCAAGACACTTGCACATTTTTCAGGTCACACCTGCGTTTGTGATGAGAAAACACCGCTGTCTCCTGCAGACTCTGCGGATCCTGCAAGTCAGTTCCAGGCTTTCCTACATAATCAGTCTTAATTTCCCCAAGATTTTCAGTTTCGTGTGAAAGTTGTTGTTGTTGTTAAATGAGGGGTTACTGAAAGCAGCATATCTTTCTCCTAACACTATTAGTCTCATTTTTTTCATCTAAACTTCTCTTCTTAAAGTGATTTTTCATGTAAGAGTTTCTGTCATATTGATGCAGGTGGCAGTAAACTCACACCAAGAAGGATGGTTTCACCCAAAATCTTTCACATTAGGGAGGATATAGTTGCTTTTATGGCATGCAGAGGTCACTATTTCCAGCAAATACTCTTTTTTCGTTAAAATTCCTGCATGCAGATGGCTTGCAGAACAATGGAATTACTCCAATCCTTGGATTTGAGTAATTTGCCAAATAGCATCTTCAACAAAGTAGCGGTGGAAAAAAACTTTGGCAATGTTCTTGGATTTCCCATACTTTCTACGTCACAGTTCATGCACAGAGCAGCATGTGTCGGTGATGCCAGGCGAGAAGGAGATTAATTGTCTCTTGATTAATGGTCAAGAATGAAATTTTACTTCGAGCACCAAAACCAAGGGTAGTGAGAGTGTAGTTTGTCAGCAGGAAGATATTCTCTCACAAATAGTTCTGTAAGTAGTACAGATGGTTTTCACCTCAAATATTAACATGCAATAAAAAGCCTTGACTTTTGATAAGGGCATGCAGTGATGGCACCAGGGGGAATGGCTTTAAACTGGAAGAGGGCAGGTTTTGGTTGGATATTGGAAGAAATCCTTTCCTGTAAGGGTGGTGAGGCCCTGGAACAGAAGTTACCCAGAGAAGCTGTGGCTGCCCCATCCCTGGAAGTGTTTAAGGCCAGGTTGAATGGGGCTTGGAAAAACCTGGCATTGTGGAAGGGCAGGCTGTACCTGCCCAGGGCAGGAAGCTGGAACAATTTGATCTCCAAGGTTCCTTCCAACCCAAGCCATTCTATAATGCTATATAACGATACACCCCTGCTGCAGGCCTCTGATTTTTGACTCTAGATGAAAGACTAAATCCAGAGTATTAGCAGCTATTCATGCTAGACAGCATTTTCGGAAAGCCCCTTGTTGTTCAGGAGTGACTCAGGAACCATGTCAACACCATGGATGTTAAAACCATTGAGCAGCCACTGTTGCTCTTATTACCTCCAATATCAGCACAGGATATCATCACCTTACCCACAGAACAGTGAGGGTAACGACCTTCAGCAGTGAGTGTATGACAACATTCAAACAAAAATTAGAACCTAAAAGATGGAAATCTTTGAATCATAAAATTGTTAAGGTTGGAAAAGGCCTCTAAGGTCATCAAGTCCAACTGTTAACGCATTACGAACAGGTCCACCACTAGACCATGTCTCTAAGCACCACATCTGCATTTAGCACACTCCAAATACAGGCTGTCAGTCAGGAGAGTGCCAGTACTTCCCCTCTGGTTTACAGAGCCACCTCCTATCAACTCTCTTTTAATTCAGGAGAAGTTGTGTTAAAAGTAGACAGATTGGTTTCTTTCATACACTGAGTCAATAGCTTCACTTTTATCAGTGCATGATTGGTCAGTGTTTTATTCACTGCTCTATTCAGCAGCGCAAGTAAGGAAATATATTTACATTGGAGGGAATTAAAATGTAATGGAAGGTTCATCAGCTCCATCTGTGTTTGTGATCTAAATAATAAAAGAGCCTCTTTCTTGCAAAATCCCTTTTGTTGCTCCTTTGAGATTAATTTTGGATTAATCTTTTTTCTTCTGCTTTATTTCCAAAGGACATCCATTACCTTGCTCTAGATAAGGGTGAATTGGCACTAGCTGAAGTGGCAAAGAGAAAGGCTAATGACATTGATGCAGAATCAATAACTACTGGAATTGGTAAGAATTAATGGTGTTTAAAAAGCCCTTTTGTTTTAATCAATACTTGTCCTGTAGAACATGGTGTTATATTTGTAGAGGGGTTATTGTTTTGATTGCATTGTTTTCTTTGAAAGTGAGACTGGATTTTTATTTGTGACTAAATAATGGTATTTTTATTCATAAGTAAAGAAGGAAGCTTATAAAAATCACATAGCTTTGCCTTGCAGTACCCGTGTGAGGATATCTATGAAGCAAAAAGATTTATACTGTGGCTATACAGAAAAGTTCAGGCTGTACAAACTGAACTGAGTGCAAGAGGTAAGGGCCTGAATCTGAAGATCATTGTTCATGTCAACATTTAAAGCCAGGTATGGCAATCTCACCTCTAAATATTTCCTGGTGCACACTGGAGTCACAGCCAGCACAGATACTTTGGCAGCACTCGAATGGAACATTTCCTGATGTGAACGCAGGTTCGGATCCTGGCTTTAAAGCAGCAGCTTGGTATGCAGTCGGATTTTTGCCATCCCATAAGGAGTACTGATGCTGAAGTTGCAGTGTGAGACTAATAACCAAAACATAGATGACTTTTCATGGAGGGGAGCTCATAACTCATTCACTTCCTCCATGTGTTCTGAATTGACATGAAGAGAAGTATCCAAGCACGTGAGACCATTCTGATTTCATGCCTTACAGCATGAACCAAGCAGAAGGTGTCTGTGTCTAGGGAGCTGACCTCCATTGGAGACAAAGGAAAAAAAACCCACAAAGCCTAAAAATGTTTCTATAAAACATTCACAGTTCTGTTTTGCTTATTCTACTGCATCATTGAGTGTTAGAGGAAAGCACTGAGCTTTTGTCCTTATCCCATGCCAGGAAGTAGAATAGGATTAAAACTCAGAAGGTTTTTTTGTGAGTCAGAGTCACAAAACGTTTGAGGTCTTGGGTAACATCGGATTCTTTTAGAACTGTCCATCTCCCTGTTTACCCAGAGCATACAAAGGAATGCCACTCCAGTACACAGAAATGCAGAGATGCCATATATGGATTTATGTGGCTCTTTCTATAAATTGTATAAATCCATGACTTTCAAGACTACGACAACACAGTATCACCTCCTTCCCTCTCCAGCAGAGTAGGAATCAAGCAGTGCCTCTCCTGAACTCTTCTCTTCAGGTTTTTTCATTTTCATGCTCAAGTCACTTAAAGCTTTTTTTCCACCACAACTGGGCCTTTGGGCAAGCCCTTTCACTGCTAGAATTTGAAACAAAAGGGACATCTCTTTAGGTCATCCCTTACTGGGCACTCTTTAAAGTGTTTCTCTTCTCTTAATTCTTATGTATTTATCTGCTGCACCAAATATAATTGAGATACCCAGGACTTGCATCTGATCATTATCTATTCTCCGACACTTAATCCAGAAAATTTAAACTCTAATCTGTGTCTTCGTTTAATTCCTTGTAAACTACCATGATTCTAGACTTCTGAAGTTGGGCAATTTTTAAGTTTAGTGAGAGCCTTTTGTGGCATCGTGGATACATGTGCAGGGAGAGGAGTAGGGAAAAGGACTGAGGTGATCACAGATGCCTTCCTTGCATATCAAATGTCCTGCACATGTAACTACAGTTCATAAATGTGCAGGCACACAGTCTTCCCCTCCTCCAGACCAATCCTCCAGTTACCTCTGCAATGCCCCATTAGCATAAATTATTAAAGTCATTTTATATGATAAAGACTTTGGCTGAATAATTAACTATCAGGATGATTTAAAATACTTTTCAATGCCCTCAGGGACAAACTGTCACTGAGATTCAGTCTCTAAACAGTAATGAATTTGCATCCAATTCATTTTATATGAAAATAAACAGGAATCTCCCATGAGTTTGTTTCGCTGCAGATTGGATCTCACCTTAAACATGTGAAATCTCAGCCACAGGTTTTCTTTTGTTGTACTCTATTCCAACGTCCTTTCTAATGACGTTTTTATTTCATAAACTGTTGTTGGCAAAAAAAGTTGACATGAGGTACGAACTTTGTGGACCCAATGAAAACAAAAGATGATAAGATATGTAAATTGCTGTATTTTTCTAATAATTTGAGAGGGGGAGAAAAGATCATGCCAGAGCCAGAAGTCTTAAAATGCAGTTTCAAACAAGTCTGTGTCACTGACCACTTCCTAAGCCCAGTCCTCTTCAGTTAGTCATCCCTGCTCTCTGCAGCTTCCAGCCACTCAGTTCACCAATGGTCACACTTCCCCCCAAACTTCTTGAACACCCACTTCAGGCTTCTACCAGAACACAGGAACCTAAGCAAACAGAGGCAGCAAGGTGCAACCAGTGCTATTGAGGTTATACTGGGCATCTCTACCGCTTATTTCTAAAAAAAAAAATTATATTGTTTATATTTCTATTTCAGTATAATATTTGGTCTTAAATAAAAGTGAACCATTCTCATTTGTCAACATCTGATGAAATTTCCTGCCATCCCAAATAGCCCATCCCCAAGCCTCAGCTCAGCACTGCTTGACAATAAGATGAGTCAGTGCTTCTGGCTGATTCCCAAGCCTTTGAGAGTGCTCCGTCTTGCCCCAGATATATTTAATTTGTCAAGATATTTCTGTGTTCTGGGCTCACTTCAAACATAATATATTTCAAACTCAGACTTTCAGGAAAAGTTTCAAGCTCCTACAAATAATGTAGAATGACAATATAATTTCAGCCACAATTTATAGATATCATCCAGAGTTCTATATGAGTAGATTCCTCACATATATTATACCAAGATTTATGCCAAGATAAAACTAAAAATAGATTGATTATTTTAAGGTTTTCTGAATTTTGGCTTTTCTCAATTCATCATCACATGGTTGCAGTTTTTGCTGCACACTGTTTTGAAGAAGCCACCTTCAGAGCTAAGGATGTCTGTGGGCATCTGTAGGTAGACCTGCAGAGCACATGACTTTGGGGAGAATATTGCTCAGCAAGATGAAGTGTCAGGTGAACTCTGGTTTTGGCAGAATCACATATTTCGTTCATCTGATTAAAATCTTCTGAGGAAAAGTATTCTTATAAGATTTTATGTTTGACAGCCTGTGAAAATGCATCTTGAGGGATGAGAAGATTGAAGTAATGGTACTGCACATCTCAGAAATGGCATTAGCTGTCTCCTCTTTCCCCACTCTTATTTGATCAGCAGACCACTGGCCATGGATCCTGTGGTTTCTTCTGCCAAAGGTTTTCTGTTGAATTATTTCTGTAGTAGATCCACAAGTTCCTTAATGAGGTCAGGGAGTTCTCATTTAGCCTTGCCTAAAATGTATGCTGTGCACCTGATTTCGCTTGATTAAAAGAGAGAACTAATAATTTATTCAATATTGGCATATATGTAGGTTACTAATAAATTCTGTTTATGAGTGTAACCTGGCATACACTCTCCTGGAACAGTTTTGTCTGTGGTGGGAGAGTGAGTCTGTTTGGTGCTGTGAAGTGTAGGTTGCTAATGTAAAACCTGAGTTGCAAAGAACTGACATGGCAGAGCCTGTTAAGAAATGCCATAACTAATAATGATCATGGAGGTGAAGAACTCAGCCCTTCAGACATCATTGCTCAATGAATATCCAACGAGGAGCATATGTAGGCAGTGTCAGAAAGTTTCCCAAGGCCAACTTCCAACAAATTACATTAGGTCCTAGCAAGGTGATTTTAACCTTCAAATCAACAGCTTTCACCCAAAAGGGATTCATGTTGTGACAAGACAGATAACTGCTGCATAGTTGAAAGGCAAATGGGGAAACCTTGTATTTCTACTTAGAATTAAATTCAGAATATTTGTAACTCTAATGTTTAGACAACATTTCTAACAGAGGTATCTTAACGAAAACACTGATGTTCAGATAATTGCATTGTTCTGGAATGCTAGATGGGACTGACTAACATTTTGGTGGTTCGCTAATTTCTCGTGAAAGCGCTTGAGGTTTTTCCATTTAAAATAGAATTTAAAAATATTTCTGGAAGTATTCCATACTGTTTGCAAGATAGGAAATCTTATCAGTTCTCACAGAGACTGAAGTCTAATTTCCCACAGTATTTGTAAAATGACATTCAAAATGTAGGCACCCTAAATGTTTCACCTTACTGGCAAGGAACATCACCAGTTTGAACCCTAAGTGGAGAATTAATTAATTTTATCTTAGTTCTGTGGTAGTGTTTTATATTGAATGGCTTACATGTTCTTTGTGATAATTAATAATGACACATCCTACGGTGTTTTGTCTGAGATACCAGTCTGGTCTTGCATTGCAGTCTGCTACCTCCAAATCACTTATCATTTATTCAGATCTTTCCCTCATCCTGACAGTCCTGGGGAGCCTGCTTGCATTTCAAGACCATGTTTAGAATTGTCCCCCTGTGTTTGTAACCTTCTCTGGCCCTGCATTAGTCTGGTTGGTAACACTTCCTTCTCCTCTGATCCGTAATGACTCCTTTCGTCTCTCAAGGACTTCTTCCTCACCCTCACATACCCTCTCTGACACTGATGGCAGAACCTTCTTCATTTCCTGCTCTTCCTTGGCACACACAGCTTTCTCTCATCATCTATCAAGTTTCAAGTTAACTGAGAGTCTTGGCCTGTATTTCATGACTTTTGTGTCACTGTGTAACACATTTATGGCGTGCTTCAAAGGTATTGTCCCAGACACAGGTGAACTGTCATCTGGGAAGACTCAGGGGACACCTCTTTATGCTACAGGTTTTTGGAGCCTGTCCCCTTCAGTGTAAGCGTTAGATCTCCTATTTATTTATTTATATTTTCAGTTTAAGTCAATCAAAACCTCTGGAATCAAACCCTTTGCTTTTATTTTTCTAATAATGTGACTTCTTCCCCAGAGAGCCAGATAAACATTTTTAATGAAAAATGTTTTCTAAGCATGATTGGCAGTTCACCTATGGCAAGAAATTAGTTTCCACAGGTATTCTTTTTTTAATTTTGCGCCACCCAAGATGAGTGTCTTTGAAGATCCATGGTAGTTTGAAATTATTTCACTGTGCTCATATATACACTCTCTTGAACGTCTCAAGCCACACACAGAGCCCACTAAACACAATGAAAGGACTTCCACCATCCTCAGTAGGCTTTGGATGGGGATTTTAGCAAGCAACAAGCTCATGTGCAGGCCTGGCATGACCAGGACTGCTGCCATCTGCAGAGAGCTGGTTTGGAAGGACGCTCTGCTTGGTGTAGACCGGCCTCGAGAGGAGGCAGCAGCAGCCAGCACCCATGGCGTGGCACATCGTATTTTTAAATCTCCAACTGGTAGTGAGGATTTTACTCTCTAGAGGGTTACAGGCACTTACTGCTCCCCTCCTTGTGTTCTTTTCAAGAAGTGGAGTCGTTTGTTTTACTTGAGGCCTGCAGTCATGCCAAGCTATTTTTGGCTCCACCTCACCTCACCTCTCCTCTTGCTTGTGTCATGATGTCAGTTTTGATCTATACCTTCCCACTGCTAGACAGCTTTGCCTAAAGACATAATCCTCAGCCCCTAATAATTATAAGTACATCAAAGGCTGGTTGGTTTGCTTAGCTGCAGAGGTCTACACAAAGATCTGTGTATCTTCACTTGAAAGAGATTTATAGTTTTGTGTCAAGCTTCAGAATTATCGTGGCCTTCCATTTTTTTCTCTTCTTTATAGTGACATATTCTTGCCCGCTACAGAACCTGACTTAAAAAGCACAACTATATGCCAAAAATGAAGAC
The DNA here is from genome assembly GCA_013400735.1 of Pomatostomus ruficeps. Taxonomy (NCBI): domain Eukaryota; kingdom Metazoa; phylum Chordata; class Aves; order Passeriformes; family Timaliidae; genus Pomatostomus; species Pomatostomus ruficeps. The sequence goes on from VYZT01027263.1 coordinate 19,255, forward strand.
ACATTCTACTTACTATTTTAATTTTAATGATCCTCATATTTTGTAATGTCTGCCAGCAGTAAAATTATGCCCTATTTAATATGAAAAAATCTTACCAGAAGTCATAGATTAACTATTTTTGCCAGCTTTAGGGACTTACTTTTTTTGTATCTATAGCCACATACTATGACTGGTTAATAAACAAAGCAAAACAAAATTATAGCATTTCCAAATTCTGGAAATTGAAAGGAGTTGTCTGTATCTGATCTGGTTTCATTCTACTAACAATTAGGGTATTGCAAGGCATGTGAGGTCACTCATCTCAGATCTCTTCAGTATAATTCCATTTTATCCCTCTAACCCCCAGCCAGGTGGATGCACACGGGCAGCACTGAATGGATGACACTAATTACCAAGTAAATAACACATTTTCGGTGGCAACAGATCAAGAAGAAAGTTTAAAAAGTGAAAACAATTTGCAGAGCTAGACCTTGGGGGAGGATATAACATGATAAAGAAAAGTTCAGTGTAAAAGATCTTGAAGGGATGCCCATGGCATGGCATTGAAGTGAAGTGAAGTCAGTACTCAAGCTGTTGACTTTGTAGCTAGGAATTTAAGTAGGAATTTGGCTTCTCATCACTGACTACAGTCCATAGACTGTAGTAAGTTTAAATAGAAAGCACACATAGTTAAAATAACTGTTGAAACAAACTATCAAAGACATTGATGCGTGGAAAGTGTCTTTGCATGAAGGCTGAATGAATACCTTTCTGGGAAATAGGTCTTAGCCAAATACAATTTATGCATTAGTCAAACACATGTTTTTCTGGCTCAGTGTAGGATACCTGGATGCAATTTAATAGCCTCTAATTCACTGTAGGTCAAACTAAATGATTTACACTGTATCATTATAGTATAATATTCATATGTTCTGGATTCCACTCTTGCCTACAGCTCTGTGAAAAAGCCCCTGGTAAATCTCCCATTAGCTTCAAAAGGCCCGCATGTGGGCTAAAAGACTGCAGTTAAAAGCCACATAATATATTTATAATATATATTCACACATCTCATAGTATGCACGTGTGTGTGTACATAAGTGGGTGTTATATTTACACATACACAGCCAAAATCTGGCCAGTCATAAAAATAGCTCCAAATCTGAACACGAGCCAGAGGAATTATTGCGTATTTGTGTTTTGCTTCATGACATCACAGGAGCCTCTGCTGATTTTTTTTTTTTTTTCCCCTGAAAGAACAAAAAGTAATCACAGCAGGAGGTGCTTTCATAACTGCTGCAGCTGGCTGGGAGCTGGGCTGTGTGTGCTCTCAGAGTGTCAGGGGCATGTTTGTCTCACACACCCTGGAGCCGTCCCTCAGCCTCTCGCTCTCCGATAGGGAGCTCACCGGCTGCATTTCTGCACGCTGAAAAGCGTTGGCAAACACATATTTGCATGGCAGTTGGTATGTGTTTTGTCCTGTTTGCCCTGCGTAACGTAACGCGATGTGACAGGCTGTAATTCATCACAGCAGTTGCATGACAGCAGAGGAATTGGAAAAGAGGTGCAATGGTGGGCTGGTGCGAGGTGTCAATTTAATGTTGGATTGCAGTCTCTCAGCGTTAAGGCTTTTTAGAATGACCTACCAAAGAATTACCTCCAAGTGTTCCCCGTGCAGGTGAGTTTTAGATGTAGTGATCAGGCAGAGCACAATCAGCATCGGGGGAAAGCTGAAGATCCCTGTGCTCAGGAGGAACAGCTCTTGTAAATATGAGAACCCTTGCACATCTGGTATCAGATCAAACAAACAAACAAGAACATTGAGGGACTATTTATTTATTTCCTTCTCTTCCACTGCACTCCCCAAGCACACCACAGGTCCTTATGTGGGAAAACTGTGGAATTGCCGATGGCAAAGTCGGAGGTTGAGGCTGTTTTTCTCCAAAGACTCCTACACAAGAGACTGCTTGACAGTTCACCCCTGAAAGACTCCCGCAACACGAGTGAGAGTGTTTGATAACCTGATGTTACTTCTTGTTGAGTGCTTCTAGCCTAACAAAACCAAGGTCCCTGTTAAAATCCCGTCTCAGGACTGGGACATTCCAATCGGGACATGGCTGGTGAAAGCCATAGGGAAGAGCTCAGCGGGACCAGAGGGTGAGCTTAGCATCCATTGCTCTTCTCAGTCAGCGCTTCCTAAAGTGTCAGACTTGGCCAGAAGATTAAAAGAATGGAGTTGTTTAAGAAAAACCATTGGTGAAAAAGTGATCTGCAGTGCCTAGCACAAGGCATTAAGTACATCCAGAATTAATGACGTTTTTCTTTCCTCAACATATATTCTGTATTTAATTTCAGCTGTTTGAAGTATCTTTTCCCTAAATATTCTTCCTGTCAGTTAGTCTCCACTGAGACTTCTTTTTATTTCAAATCTCAGTGCCATGAAACTTCTGCAACTCCCCAACTCATGCATGAATAATACCTGCCATTCAATAATATTTTTCACAGCATTCAAGACACCAAACGTCCTGAATCGTGCTAGATTTCAAACTGTAAATTCAGTCTTAAAAACAGACTGTGAGGCAGTTGGTTATCTCTGCAATGTTGATGTTATGAAATTACAAAATATTTTAATACGATGGAAAGATATCATTAATGATAGCTTATAAGCATGTATGGTGTTCACTTTAATTAGTCCCTTACAGCAGTCACACTGCCAGTGTCCCACCTTTTCATCTTTATGATAATCAAAGCTGCAACAGCCACTTGATTTCTGCCTCCTGCCCTCCCAGCCCAGGGACACCACCACATCAGTAAAAAGTTAGGGTAGAGTTCTCACATAAATTAGATTCCATGGATTAAGCACTTAACTGATAGTTTTAAAATGTTCCCTGTAAAGGAACATGGAAGTCAATATTCTTTCTTGTAGATTTGTGTTAAAAACCTAAGCATGGCTTCTCTTTTTTTTTTTTTCCATAAATTTAACATTGTTTCACAACAACTGCCAGCTTATATTTTTTCTTGATGAAATATCTGCTGCATCTTACTATGGTTATTCATTTACCTCTGCTGAATTTAGATCTTTCTCTTGCTAATGTTCTTGCGGCTAAAATCCCCCCTGGAGACCTCCAAATACACCTGAAGTGCACCACGTGAAGAGCAGATTCCGGGGCCATCCCAGAGACGTGGCAGAATAATCCCAGGGTGTGATTTTACATCACTTGGTAGATGCTGGTGAGCCATCAGGAGCCTTACCTGAGCTCACCCTCTGACCGAAGGCTTTGGAACCCAGTCCTAAACCATGTTTGAAGTTCACTGATAAATTTCACCACACCTCTGCTTAAATAATACAAACTTGTATCAACCAGATGGAAGATGATGGCTACAATTAATTATTTATTTTACTGCAGAGGATGCACTGTGGCCAGAGAAAACAGCTGCAAAGTGCTTACCCTAGGCCCTTGTTTTTAGCCACCAAAGAGTGAAATGTTTAGTTCAGGAAGGCGAATGTGGAGCCTGTGTGGGCACCCTCTGCTGCAGTGTGAGCCCAGATCACCCTGCTACTATGCTGCCACCACCTCAGGTACATAAGGGAAGAGTTAGTACCACACTGATCACTGTAATAAACAGGATTTTAACATTCTGGAAAAAATCCTTTTTTCCTCAAAGAATCCTGAAGGAAGTACAAGCTTTAGTCAGTGCCTTATTTTCATATATTATTATGAACTGCAGTGCCCCAACCTATTCCTGTGCGTGTTGGAGAGTTTTGCTGTCCACTTGTTGGGATTAGAAACAAGACAGCAGGTTAAGAAGTGGATGAAATTAGACCTTTACAACCGTCACCAACCCACTGGATGACTTTGGCCTGCTCATTTAGCCTTGGATGGTTTTGCTTGCCTTTGGGGGCTGCGTGAGCTCTCTGTGACAGGCGCTGCCCATCCTTTCCGCACCATCCCATGCCAGAGCCCCTCGCTGTCACCTCCCCGGCCTCGCCCTCCCTCCCACAGGCTGACCATGCAGCCAGGTGAAGTCCATCCCCTAAACTCGATTATTTTCTGTAATTTTTGCCACGCAGGGTAAAAGCACACCCCTGGGAAATCAGCTGTGATCCTCTCGTTCGTGTTTGCCATTAGGTGTCAGTGTGACAACAACCATGGTACACAAAGGCTACGCTGGGATGTGCGGGGCTACCACCCCATCCTAAACTTCTCATTGTCCACTCAGGGAAAATACAGTGTGAAACGGAGGGGAAGGAGAGGCTGAAGAAAGCAATAAACATTTTATTTCCGGGTGGTTTTCCATCGCCTAATTGGAATTATTTACTAGCAGATAAGTCTGTTTGCATTTCATTCAGCGTGTCTCAGGTTCCCGGTGCTGCAGTTGTCAAAGAAGGGTAATATTTACAAAACCAGGAAAAGAGTTTCTGCACACACTGATCTCACCCTATTTTGGGGCAAAAGAAACAGTCAATATTATCAGTAATTTGCAATCAGCAGGAGGTAAACTGCTTTGCCCAGTGCAAATGTTAAATTACCTGTGTGAGTTGAAGCCTGACAATATTTGTGCTTATAGAAGGGTTCTTCACAAGTTGTTTAAAATACTATGTTAGAAATTACAACTGAAAATTCCACTCATTCCAAAGAAAAGAATAAAAATCTTAAAAATCAGTTTTAAAGCAAGAATTTTTGACATGAAATACTGCCTTTTTTGGTGTATCAATGGTATGTGTGATGAAGAAATAGTAAAATACATGACATATATTAAGAAGTTGTAATTGTTTTTAAACAAAGCTTCAGGCACTTCCCAAAATGTAGCAAACAGTTTTTGGTTCTATGGGAGTTTTAAAAGTTTTAAAATAAAAATCAGGGTTTGAGGGAGGAAAGTATTTTTAGTATTTTTTAATTTATAAAATATTCTCCAGTAACACTGTTCAGAATACCTCAAGTACTTGTAGGATCACTCTTTTTTTTGGCCTTATGTTTAGAACTGCAAATGTTTTCACCATTAATTTAAATCAAATTTTGATCAGATCAACATAATGGCTAAATCAGCTTGGCCTTCACCAGGATCAGGGAATCTGTTGTGCCAGAAGATCATCGGGATTCAGCTTTTCCTTCACCTTTCCTGCTTTGAAAGGGAACAGGTTCTGAGCATCGCTTAAATTTGGCGTTGTTTTTCTTTACACTGGTAGATTAAATCTCAAGTAGCACCATGCTGCTGTGATAAGCATCTGAGGAAGCTGGCTTTTCTTTTACGTCCTTCCTGATTTCTAGTAACTGCATGGCACAGGAGTGGTTAGTCCTGAGCAGGCACTGAACAGCCCAGGGTAACCCTAGCCAGGACAAGAGTCCTCAGGTGCCGTCTCTGCTGCAATTCCACAAGCTGGGCAGTTGCAGGTCTCTTGGTGAGAGGAAAGCCTTCCAGAATTTGGTAGCCATGCCCTGCTTCAGTTTGGGGATGGGAAATGAAAAATGTCATGTGCCAGTTTGATGTTGTCCTTATAACAGGTAATTATAGGCTTTAGGGATAGAAAAGATGCCTGATTAAATGGCACCAGCCATCTGCTATTGCAAGGCTGTGAAGTAATCCTTGACCATTTTCATATTAAGAGTTGCCACGATGATGTTCTCCCACTGCTTGCCTAGAAAGCTCTCTCCCTTGCTCTAGTTTACTGGCATCCTAACTCTCTTTTGCTTTGTATTATTTTAAATAGCAGTGATTAAATCTTTGTATCGATGCTGTTGGGGGGCTTGAAAGTCCTTGCTGTACTACACATCTATTTTGACTTCAGAAATAGAAATTGAGGAGCTCCTCATTTTCACATGTGGTTTCAGATCAGGTTCTTCTTCTTGTTGTTTGTGGTACAAAGGGAGCAGATGCAAAGCCAGCTAGGCAAGCAGTTTCAAAATCCCCCGCACTGGCCACCATGGCTGCTTGTACCCCTGCTCCACTGGGGTCCCAGGGGAGGCATAAGGAGAGGCTCAAGGGCCAGGCACAAGCTGCTCACATGGCACTCTGCCTCAGTTGGTTCAGGTGACCCCAAAGGTAATTTTGCTGGTTTTGAAGCAAAATCATCAGTCAAATGGAATTGAAAAAGGAACTGTACGCCTGCTTTACTTTGAGCACGGGTTTTATAGAGAGAGTGTTGCTTCAAGCAACTCTTTAGAGATCTGAAAGGATCCTGGTGCCAGGATCCTCCCTGCAATGGGCTGAGTTCCCAACTGCAGCCTAAACCAGTCCAAAAATGTGCCAGGAAACATGAGGAAGGGTTTCCACCTGAAGTCAGAGAAGAGGCACAGGGAGCAGAGTCAGGCTGTAAGAAAGGGCTATAAGGGCACAGGAAGAGCCAGGTAGAAGTAAACATCTCTGGGGGTGCACATCTGTGTGAGAAGGACTGGTGGTGGCATGTAAGGAAGGTGGAAATATGCCTTTGTAAGAGTGAATTTTTCCCATTGAACATTAATTGCTTTCATGGATACAAAATGCACTCTAAGTGATAAAAGGAGTGGCTGACAAGCAGTGCTGTATTAAACAGATATCAGAGAATGCAATGTAGGTTAATTACCTTCTCTTAAAATTAATTTTTTTTCCGAAGAGGTGAGGATCTGTTTGAGACAGAAGCTAATATCCAAACTCCTGTTGTCTACTTCAATGAGGAGACAGAAAGGGAATGAAATGGTGTGGTGAGGAGACACCAGCAGGAGCCATGGTGACTTTTTTCCCTGGCATCAGGCGTCAGTTTTTTGCATTGCTTCCCATGGACTTTCCTCTTGGTTACCTTCAGAAGCACAAGCAACACCAGGAACTGCCCACAGCTCCCTCCAGGGCTTTGAGCTTCCCAAGCGGTGTCTGCAGCCGCTGCTCCTGCTGACATAGTTTATTTAAATGGGCAGGGAGAAAGTATTGGTGTTTGCAGGAGGCAGTGTACAGTGTAAACTACCTCTGTGAGGTTTTAAAAAGAAAAAACACTCTGGTATTCCTGCCGCTCTGTAATTGAGGGATATCAGTTGGGTGAAGATCTTCCCAGGGTGTGGAAGGAACAGCCTGGGAATGAAAAACCCACTGCTCCTACAAGGTTGCATTTCCCCTTCAACAGGGCACATGAAGTGTAGTGTGTCCCCTTTCCAAAGCTGTTTTCCCTCTAAATCAGTCTCTTCTGCTGGGAAGTGGTGGGAAGCAGAGTATCAACCCATCAGTCGGGGTTTTCGGTGCCGACAGGGTCACATCAGCTTCCAAAGCCTTTGGGCACCCAAACCGCAGAATGCGCTGGTGGTTATCAGCAAGTCTGTGCAGAAAAGCACTGCACCAGGTGAGTGACAGGATGCAAATATCAGAGAGGACCTGCCCGTGTATCTGCTTCAGTGCCTTTTCAGCCACACCTTTCTGGTAAATTGTAAAATGTCGGTCAGGGCGCTCTGGAGATGGATAAAACAAGGTGTGCTCATACCCCAGCTTTTTTTGTGTCCCAGTGCCTTGAGGTGCATGTAGAAAATACATCCAAGTTTTGTCTTATATTTTAAGATTTAGTCAAGAGACGTTAAGCAGGGCACTGTATAAGTGTCATTAAGAGAGCTTAGCAAGAGGAGATTCTGTGATTCCAGATTCCAGGATACCCTTATGCATATCCTGGGTGTGTGTATACTTGCATGTATGTGTGTGTGCAAGCACAGAGTTTGCAAATACACACATCCCAATAAAGTTGGAGGGTTTGTAGGTTTAAAACAACATGTTGGTACCAGCTGTGCAGCATGTTTTCTAAACATTACATCAATGCTGCTTATTATCTATGCAGAGACACACACACACAGACCCTGTAAAAACTTGGTCCCCATTTTATGAAAACTTACCCTGGACATTACCGGCTTAGTGCCCTAAAGTCAGTACTCTTAAAGTGACTGAAAAAATCATGCAAGAATTTTCAGTTTTGGTACACGTTAAGCTTGTTGATATCAGAGTAAGTTTAGTCCATATGACCTTCCAGCATGAGTAACATTTTTTTGTCTGTGAAATCCACTGACTACAAACACATTAGTCTGGCAGATGTTAGAAAACAATGCAGTTTTATAATTTGGGCTTTATTTACAGGTAGTATTCCCATTTTTTCATTATTTGGATTAGGCAACTAACTGGTCCCAAATTTTCTTCATTAAAAGAAAAAGAAAAAACCCTCCTTTTAATAGGTGTGTGCTTCACACTTTTCAAACTGCAAGCATAGAATTTTTCACTTGGTCAGAAAGCTGATTTAATTTGCTGCTAGGTTAAACGTTAAAGGTTTCAGTCTTATAATCACACAATTCTCAAATTAAATTCAGTGCATTGCTTAAATTTCTAGCTGCAGTGCATTTACCCTAATTGCTTTGGTAAGTTGGGTGCTTAGTAACTACTACTTCTCTGAATTTTCATCTTTAAAGGCGGGCAAAATAAGCCTGAGGGCCACAGGTGGGCTCGCCTGCTCTTTGGGATTCACCTGTGGGGTCTTGGAATATCTCTTCCAGTCTGACTGCATCCTCAGACCAAATCTGATGAGGCTGTTCTGCTGACAGGGGAGAGCATTTAAACACCTGTAGGTTTGAGCTATTTAAGCCCAAATCAGTTTTGAAGCAACAAGAAAGGCTGAACAAAATGGTTCAGATTTCAGTCAGTTGTCAACTAAATGTGTGCAGTGGCCCTTTAAGTATTTGGCCAGACACATCTTGATTGCATGGCTTTTGTTTTCACCCTCGGAAAGTCAGCTGGATAATGCCCTGTAGCCAAAGTCTATTCTGTGATGCTGTGAGTGGGCTGGGCTGGGGATGCCGGGGTGGGGGGAATGTGTGTGGGGAAGGAGGGGCCCCGGGCGAAGGGAGAATTAACCAAAACCAGAGTTATATTAAAGTATTTCCAAATTTTTGTGAACTGAGGTGTTTGCAGACATTTTTCATTTTCTTACAATGTTAGATACAAAAATCACAGGGACATAAAATGATCCCAGTGATGCAGTCTTTAAGGTGGGCTCTTTTTGGGGACAAATCACAAAGCAAACACAGAGGTGATGGAAACAATCGAGGAAACTTCCACCAATGGCACCCTCAGAGGCAAGCCCTGAGTGTCTAGTATTTTCCTCTTTGTTTACAGTATTTTTAAGGCTTTGAGTTCTCACGCAACATATATGTCATTAAATGGCTGATTCCTCTTTGCACACGTTGTTGTGATGGCCTGTGGCAACCTGAATTAATTGTTTCAGTAGTTGATGGTGGTTACTAGCCGTAATTATTATAATTTGCATTTATAAAAACTTCTTTCATCTAAGGATCTCAAAATGCTTTTGCACACATTTAATTAAGCTTCACAACATCCTGTGAGGTAAGTGTCAAGAGTGTTGTTATATCCATTTTTACACAGGTTTCTCCAAGAAAACAAGGTCAGTCTCTAACATGACTGGTATTTGGTTCACATCACTCTTGCACAGGACAAGTAGCGCGGCTGCAGGAATTAGGAATGCTGATCTAGGTCACTTTGCATCTCCCACATAGCTCTTGCTGCTGCCACACTGTGTGGACACACACACTAAGCCATGGCAAACACAGGCAGAGCAGCCTCAGCCCAGATTTCCAGTCTGAGGCGGCCCTTTCCCTCCCAGGGGCAGCAGGAAAGGCTTGGGAAGAAAAGGAGATAAGCACAATGCACGATGCACAAGATGACAACCCACCTTGCAAAGATCTGTTCTCTCCACTATTTTCTACCTTAAATTAAACCTCTCTTTGCAGTCTGCACACAGCAGGACGTGCCTGCTTTAGCCCAAGCCAAGAAAGCAGCTGCAGGCAATGTAGAGTCACCCTTTACCAGCCACTCGCCTGCTCCAGAAGAGGCTGCACACACTTCACCTCCACCCCCACCAGCCTCAGACCCAGCCCTGTGGGCAATCAGCAATTCTGAGATCTACTAAATCCTAGATTACCACTTGACAGATATTTAAAAGTGAGGATCAACTGAAGTAAAATAGACTTGGAACTTGGGGGGACAGAAGTTTCCAAAAGCTCATTTCTTTTTCAAACGTATGACTATGTTGTTTAAATTGAACCTAGTTCTCTGTAAGGCCTGTTGATCACCATAACAGCCCTGAGGAAGATAGGTCTAAGTAAGTGCTTGCAAATTGAGTAAGGAGTCCCAGGCCATACCTTCATGAGTTCTTTACCATCCTCATCAATTTATGTTTACATAAATTGTTTACATGTGGCAATGACCAGATTAGCTATTTGGAAAGAACTCTGCCTGTGGATGCACTTATTCCAAAATAAAAGCCACTTTGCTTTTCTAAATTAAGTGCACTTACAGGTGGATGATGATTCTTCTGAATAACATAGGAAAGAAAGTAATTTCTTTCCTAAGTAGACCATTGAGCAGAAATATTCTGAAATAATCTGTCTAATTTCTCACGTTGGTGCTTTTCAAGGCACTGACAAAGTCACAGAGTTAACAACCAATTTTGTTTTCAATCCATTGTTTTCTTGGAGAGGGTGTGCCAGTGCAAGGCAGAGAGTCAGAGATTCCTTTCAGTTCCCCTGAGTCAATGTACAGGATTTATTCTGGTCCATGTCTCCCCTGTGAGGGAGGGAATGCCTGGCAGCCAGAGGAGAGTCTGGCACAAGAACATACATCATTTCATTTTACCTGATGCTGTCTACTCAACTTTCATCAGAAATGGGACAGTCATTGGCCTAAGCCTGCATTTTCACTGAAGCTTTCTTCTGCTTTTCTTCTCCTCCAAACTTGTTCATGCCTGCTGTGGCACAGAAAAGAAAAATATGGCAGCAACCATACTTGACACACATGACAGAACACAATGCCATGGGAATCCCAGCATCCGGCCCTCAGAAGGGGTTTTATTGCTGCTACCAAAAAGCTTTCAATAGCTTCAAATCAGTCTTTTTGGGGTATGTTTCTTTATTTGGAAGGGGACAAGTAAAAATTCTCCTTACGTTATCTCATATTGCAGAAACTGAGACTTGATGGGTACTACATTATCCTTTTTGGACCTCAATCACTCCCAAAGATTCAAGATGAACTCTGCCTGCCCAGGCACCAGAGTCGGTGCCCCAGGGAGTTTCTTCATATCTAAGGGATATGCAGGATGTGTACTCGCATGCCCTTGCTGCCTCTCAACTCCAGCTGTACATGCAGTTTTGCTTTAGGAACCTGTACCTCCAGTATTGCAATATCTTTTTCAGTCTCTGTCATCAAGAGTTTAAATACAGTTCAGATCAGTGTTAGTGGCCCAGCTCCAAATGAGGAGAATTGCTGCAATTCGTTATCTTGACAAATTAACTGGTCTGAGGCAATTCCTTTTTGAGAGAGATACAATTACCTAACTCTTGAACTCCAGCCTTGCTCCAGTGCTATGGCATAGTTATGCACCTGCTCAAAAAGTGTGGATACTACTTTCCCATCCATAAATACAATTCCTGCACTAGGAGCTGATTTTTTAAAAAAGTCTTTCTGAGGGCCAAGGTGTCTTTTTGCACAGAGGAGGGACAATAGAGGAAGTGCAGGGTCCTTGTCACCAAACCATGAGAGAAGGGGCTGGCACCGAGACTGTTATATCAGAGAAACACATCACCGGTTGTCCCATCCTCTGTTTTGAGTCCAGCTTCTTGGTCCAGTGGAAAAAGGCAGCTTTCCTGCTCTCAATCCTCCACATGGAAAAGAATAACCCATTCAGACCTAAAACAGATATTTTTTTGGAAAAAAAAATCCAAGGTGTTTTCTCCCTGGGATTTAGGCAAGAATTTCTCGTTTCGATCCTTTGGTCTTTGTGTACTTGGTGGAAAACGGGTCGCTGTCAACACTGCACTCCTGATGTGGACAGTAACTGGTGCTCCAGGGAAGGCAGAGTGACCTCCAGCCTTGCCCTCACCTCCTGGCCTGGAGGACCAGCTCCCTTCTTCCTTTTCTACCAAGCGATGAAAATACATCCAGTTACACATTGTTCTTCCAACCCAACGTGGGCAGATGCACTTCTCATCCTCTTCTCTGTGGAGAGCAACTCCTTTTGCCCCTCAGCCACAGCTCACCTGTGGGCATCATCTTTCCTTGTAAAATAGCTCCCAGATGCTAAAAGATATCCCTTAACCATTCATTTGAACCACTGCCTTTTAGAAGCTGTTTGGGATAAAGCTGTCCGGCAGAAGGCTTGTGTTTGCCTGGAGCCTCTTTGTATGGACTTGGTGGCTGGGAGTTTCCTTGAGCTCCTCTTTGAACTCCAAGCCTTCAGCATCCAAAACATTTAACCCTCAATTTCTTTTCTGCTTTATCAGTTTGGCCAGCTTCCAGCTGGCAGCATTCATTTGCAGGCTTCCATTCTGCATCTCGTGTTTGCAGATGCATTTCTTTTTCAATTAACCCCTTGAAATGGTTTTCTTCTCCCCGGAGCCTACCTGCCTCCGGTCTGGCCGGCACTTCTCCCTGCTCTGGATGCCTGAAGGGCAGAAGCCAGGAGTGGAGGAGCTGGGTCCTTGGGCTGGAAGTGCCAAGCAGAGGGTGTGCCCCATGCACGGGCGTCACGGGGAGCAGCTGAAGGAACACGCAGGTTCGGCAGCGCCGGCTTTGCCCGTTGTGGGTTGGGGCTTGCAATGCCAGAGGCACTTTTGCCTATGTGGAGTCTCTGGAGCATCACTTATGAATAATGAGATCTTCCCTGAATGCTTTCGCTGGGATGCTCGGGAGCACGCGCCCGCAATTCCTCTGTTTCACCCCAAACAATGGGAATGTCTCTGCCCGCCAGCAGCTTCCCCGCAGCTTTGTTTTAGAACAGCTGTTTCTAGAGAGTCACCTAAAATGAAAGAAAAGAAAAAAAGAAGAAGAAAAAACCAACCAAAGAAGAAAAACAAAGACCGTGTCTAAAGCATCACTTACCAAACAAAGACACTGCCTAGTCACCAGGACTGTCCTCCCTCCTGTGCCCGCTGTAATTACCGAGCAGCAGCAGCCGTAGGTTGCTCATCCTGGCACTCCAGCTGGTTCACAGGCATCCACAGGGAGAGCAGAACCGCTCGCCCACTGCCAGCATTGCCAGGCAAGCTTCACACGGGCTGGGGAACCCGATAACATCTAGGGGTGCAGCATCTCTATTGCTGAGCCACCAGTCAAGCCTTTGAAGTGAGACGGCCTGGAATTGAAGCAAATCCTTGGGTGTTCAGTCTCTTTCAGCTGGAGACTCATCACGGCTGGGTACTACCACATCTGGATCACCCTGTAAGACACACCTTCTTCTTTTTTTTTTTTTTTAAATTAACTAATATTGGCACTTCTGGGGTAGTTCCTAAGGAACCTGATTACTTAGGCTCCAGGGAGATATAGAATTAACTATTCAGGCTGTATGGTGGTTAGCTTAATTTTGTGTGTGATTCTAGCAGAGCAAATGAGTAGCAGAGATTGAAATCTCACCCAAAGCTAGCAAAGACTCAGCATTTCCATTTGCAGAAAGTTTTAAAGCCAGGTTCCACAGCAAGCTGCAGAAGACTGCTAAGTGAAGTATAACTGTCTACACTACAAAAAAAAAGGGAGTTGTTTATGAGTGTTAGCTACTTCTTTAGTTTTATCACATAACTTTTATATTAATTCTTCAATTTCCTGGCACACCCACTAAAACAGTTTTGCTGCTGCTAATACCCCTACTATCCAGCTAGTGAAATGATGACATCTTATGCTGCCATTAAGGGTTGATTCTACCAGTAGTGATTGAAGTGCCTTATCTCCTCAGGCATCAGATTGTTAAATTACAACTGAACAGGGAGATATTCAGATTTAATTTCAGAATTAATCTTATCCAGCTCTCTAAACAGTAACAGCTGTTCTCAATGAGTTTTAGAAGTACTATAAAACCAATATTTCGACAATTTGCATTTGTCAAATGCAAACATGTCAGCCTCGGGAATTAACAAAACAACACAAAAATAATCTAAAAATAAAAATCCATGGAAAATGAGAAGAAGCAAAGAAGTTTAGAGTTACATTTTTCCACACTCACAAACAAAGCTCTGTGGTTTCCCTGCAGGAATTTGTTGAAACGAAACAATTTTATTAGAATATGTTTATTTAGAAAGAAGTTTTCAGGAGAACAATTGTAGCCAGAAAAAAAGAGTTGACCACACTCAAATCAGCAATGGAATTTCCCACTGATTTTGATACCAGAAGAATTTTATGCAGGGGCTTTAGAAATCACTTCATGTAGTTTGAGAAATCCTGGGATAGAATTAAGTTATCACAACCTGATAATGTGTGAAATCATGCTCAATCTCATGCCTTCTGCAGCAGTTATTTGCCTTTTAAAAAATCCCCAAAACCTCATAAAATCATGACAGCTTGCTTTCAACAGGTAAAAATAAACACTTAAATTAAAAAAAAAAGTTATTGCATTATAAGAGGAAATATGAACTTATTTACATAGAATTAGCTATTCAAATAAAAAAAATCATTTGTTTAAATGCCTAAGAGAAAGAAAGTGTGATTGTTGGTAACCTCTACTGTTTTACAGCACTCACTAGAATTTACTATTTGCATTTCTTCAGACTCTTGATTTGTTTTCCTCAGAAAAACACTACTATTTACCTCTTTTTTTTAGTAAAACAGCAATGTGGCTGGAGTCTGTGTGGTTCACTGGAAGTTCATTGGGATATATTTGCAATTCCTGAAGCAAAAAACCAATATTTTATCTTTAGAAGGAGTTACATTTTTTGAACTTATTGAATTTTTCAGAGATCAGCATGAAGAGTTCTGATTAAATGCTTGCTTCAGCGTTTTAAAGGCTTCTTGTGTCCCTGTTGCCTAAGGAGGTCGTACGCGAGGATTGCTCTGTAAACATCAGATTGTGCAGAATTGGCTCTGCCTACCATGCCAGCCACACAAAGAGGAAGTCAAATGGCTTATCTCTCACTTATCAACTAGTTTATTTTTCACGCCCAAAAAAGGCTGCTACAAGAGCAGCTGCTACTTTGTAAATAATTTAATGGCTTCTGTTAAGTAGAGCTGTCAATTTTGCAAACAATATTAAAAGGAGATTTTCGTTTTGCCACGGATTTGCGCGTTTTGAAATGCGTTTTTATCCCTGGAAGTCCAGGGGAGGATCCTGGAGAATGGGAACAGCTTCCGATGTGCAGACAGAGATTGAAAGGAGAACAGATACAGTTAAAGAATGACGGATGAGCAGGGAAGGCGTGATATCTCATCACCTGCATGCATTACCTAGAGAGCATCCTGCTCATTAAAGCTTAGGAAAACTTCCAGTGGACTTGTAAAGAAAGATTTTTGGCTCTTTCATACAGATGTTAGATGTAGCAATAGCAATTACCACCAAATTTTGGAAATGCAGAATGTGCATTGTGTCATTGTGTGATTGGGTGTACGCAGTGTTATCCCAGTATTGATCACGACAAATTGGATCTTAAAAAATATTTTTAGCACAAAAAAATTCATATTATTGCATCTGATAAATTACTTTAGGGATGAAACCACAACATTAACACAATAACCTCAACTTTTTAAAATTCAGATTCAGATTGAAATCACCAGATCCTAACATGTTAAGCAAATAATAGGTTAGAATTTAGAAGAGCGAGATTTTATTGTGCAATAAGCCAAAGGAATATCCCAGATTGCCTGGCTAAAAAAACTTAGGTGAAACTCGTGATCTGTCCCGTGCTAGCACAAAGGTCTCTGTCAAGCACCAAACCCTAGCCAGAGCCCTCCTCTCGATGTGAGGACCACCACCCTCCCCCAGCTCTGTGCCGTTGGTGCCAAAATCCTTCCCTTTCTAATTAAAAGTGGGATACGTTGCCTCTAGTTTGGGAAGGGCTGTGTTGTTTAAACAGTGTTCCTTGTGCGTTTGTTTTTCCTGCTTTAGCACTTCTCACAGGGAGCAGAGTCCATGTCCCACAACAAAAATATTTATTTCTTTATTCTACAGCTCCTATCTGATGGTTTTGTGGCTTTGAACCACTCCTGGTATCTGATCCTATCAAATGCTCCACACTGCAGCTGTATCCCCAGACCAGGATAGGTTCAGTGCTCATAACTTGAGGTCAGTTCCAGATATTTATGTTAGATATGAAAGTGCAGAGAAATCTGTTTGCACTCCTGTGGGTAAGAGCCCTGCTCTTCTCCCAGGTTTGTGCTTGCAGATGACAGACTGCTCTGCTTTCCATGAGGTTCCCATGGATCCAGTAGCGTTATTTAACAAGGTGTAGCTGTGCTGCATCCACAGCACAAAATATCAGACTCACTGGCCATACTATAATTAATTGCTCACAGCACTCATATATTAAAAATAAGGCACACAAGGACTCTATAAATCCAAATTGTGGCCCCCTCCACATTAAAAAGCTGCTGGGTACCACCTGGAGCACGTGCATGAGTTACACTGAAATGATCAGTGTGAGGGCTGGGCTTTACTCACCACTGGTTCTCAGCAGGGACAGAAAACACAAATCAGTTGTGTGATGGAAAGAGATCAAGACAAAGTTGACCCAGTTCTAATTTATTTCTCTTCTCAGTACAACTCCTCTTTTGGCATCTCTCAGGGTTTTATGTTCTGAAATGTCCTCACTCCGTGGAGCTGGGTCAGCCTCAGGAGTGACGGCTCAGGAGAAGTCATGGACATCATATATGGTGAAAGTTTGTAACTTAAGGGGGTAAATCATATAGGCCTTAGATGTTATGAGTAAGTGGGAAATTAAAAAAAAAAAAAGATAAAAGAAAAATTAATTACAGCTGTTTGACTCACACTGTACATCTGAGCTTTGACAATTTGCAAATTAAAAGGTTTAGCATTCTGTTTCTTAACAAACTCAGGCCAAGTGAAGAGGGAGGCTCATCAGGACCAAAGACTCAGTTCCAGTTGGGAGCACAGCACTGAGAGCTGTGTTCCCAAGCAGAGGCTGTCAAAGTTTGTGTCACCAGACCTGCAGTGGATTTTGCCTAATTATTTTTTTCCCCCATCAACAGGAATTTTGTTTAAGCCCTTTGCTATAGTTCTTCATGTATATGAAAAGCAGCTTCGCCTGAACCTTTATAAGTTCTCAATATTGTTCCTCTCCTTCTCTTGGCTTCTCACTCAGCGAGGCTCCAAGAAGAGATCTCCAGAGAAATCTCCCTTTCTTGCCCTGGGGTTGAGTTTCTGAGATGTAAAGCATTGCCCATCCACCTATTTTCTCCTCTGCTTTTATTTCTCTTTGGATTTTTAAAATTCAAGATGGAGGAGAAATTGCACCAGTGCTGTTTTAGCACTTTTATTTATTGCAGTGTGGTGTGCACACTTGAGGTGTGCTGCCTTCAACTGAGTTGGCCATTTTCAGCTCTTCCCCAGGTTGCTCCGCATGTGGGACGCGGCAGCACAGACAGAGAATATCAGAAATTGTCCACCTGGGAAAGCCAAGCCTTACCACACTTCCCCCTCTCTCACACCACAGGTGCCAACAATATCCAGGTGGCATGAAGAGTAGGAATAGCCCACAGCAATCCTACAGCACTGGATTCTTAGGACTCAAAGGTTCAGTAATGCTTGCAAGGAGATTTACCCTCCCAAGCCAGCGAACGTTCTGGGTCTGCAGACACAAAATGTGAACCAGCAGTGTGGCAACACTGGCCAGAGTGTCACATCCTCCCCACTGCCCACAGTGCCACCATGGCCATCATGGAGATTAGCTCGTACAGGATCCAAGGAGGCAAGAGAACAAGGGGAGAAAAGCAGGATTAGAAGAGGAAAAAATGCAAAAGGTTCTTACAATTTTGAGAGAAATCTTTTAAAGTCTTTATCTGTAACAGGATTTTTTTTTTTTCCTTAATCCAAACTCTGCTAGCCTGCGGTTTGATTGAATTTTTTATTTATTTATTTTAAGTCTCACACCTAGAATATGCAATTCCTCCTCTATATTTTTAAGTGGTTCAGATATTTTTAAACAATTTCTTTTACCAAAGGGCTCAGACCGGAACTTGTGAATTGGATGCCCATGCTTCGCCTGCTGAAGTCTTCATGTCTTGATTGTGAACCAAAATTTTGTAAAACACAGCTAAGAGAAGTCTTTATTTTTAAAGGAAGGAGTTACACATGCCCGTCTGGGGAACCAGGCCAGCTGATAAGACTTTGATCCCTATGGCAACAGGGAAATGCTCATGTGCAGCAGCCTTTGGCAGCCAGCTGGACCTTCTGTAGCTGACTATTTAGAGAAGGCACTTCCTCCTTGCTAACTACAGCCAATACACATTGACCCTCTGCCTTTCAAAAGCTCTTGGACATTTTTATTGTTGCTGGTCATTGGCTGCTTGGCCTCCTTTCCAGGGGAAAAGCCAAAAGTGAAAGCTGTGGAAGCATCTGGGTTTCCATTCAGTTTGATCCATCGTAAGAGAGGACACCCTTGTCCTTATGGACGTCCAAGGCAAACAGTTGGCAGCTTGGTTGGTACTTTCAAACTAAGTGTGATCCTATATCTTCATTCATCTTAACAGAGCTTCTGGGCCAGTCAGACGAAGAAGACCCATCTGGTGAAGCTTTTGTTGACCAACCTGCAGAGCAGGGAGGAGGGTGCGACCAGCCTGCTCCCGGCCCTGCCGACAGACCACCAGTGCAGAGCTGCTCCCGCAGGTGAGTTGTGAATAGTTTTGAAATGTATGTTTGATATTCTGAACCCTCCTGACAACTGCAGTTGTTGTCTCCATCATGACTGTAAACACAATAAAATATTTAGACACTAAGGAGGAACTAAGAAAAACCTGGAAGCCCGAAGGACACGGCATGAACACAAAAAAATCTCCAGAAACACAGACAGTTTGCAAGCTTTTAACATACACTACTAGCACAACCATTTTCAGATTAAATCATCTGGGCAAAGGCAGCCTTGTTGAATGTGGAGAAGAGAAATACAGCAATGGAAATGCAGCAAATTAACAGTTGCAGGTGGTGAACAGAACTTTTAAAAACCTGACATGATCTTTACAGATTTCTGTAAGCATGTCACTAGCCTGTGATCAAAATCCCTGGGAAGATCTTTTGAGAGTGCCCTTCTTCTGAAGTTCATTAAAAACTTGAACTTAGGCTATGAGAGAAACAACAGTTCTGATGACTGGGGTTTGTTTCCAACGCTTTTGTTGCTAGTGAACCTGCACGCCACCTCGTAAGGGATAGGAAACTAGAAAGAAGCAGCTCTTCTCCTAAGATTCAAAAAGCATTTGTTTCTCTTATTTTTTTTTCATGTATTCTTGTTAGAAAAGAACAGTTATTTGTTCCCAGTGAGTATATAGATGTGCAGTATATAGACTTATTTTTATTTTCTATGCCTACTGTATGTAGTAATGTTTTTAGTAAATCGGGTGTGAGTATGCCACTGAACTTCCACATTGCATTCATCCCAACCATTTGCACATAGCTGTGCTGAACACACAGTTCATGTGGGCAAAACACACATTTCCTTCTCTTCCTGGAAATCTGTCTGTTAACTAGTTTTCTGTCTCCCCTCACATGGGGACGTTGAGCTTTTTCAGTATTAAGTGTTATATCCATTTTGCCAGCTGCACACCACTAGTGAAGTATTTATGTGTTGCCCACAACTTCTAGGATACAGGACACGCTCTAAAGCTTTCAGAGCAATCTAATGGGTCTGGAGGTGGGGCCTGCCTTCAAAAATACCATGCACAGTTATTCCACCTTAACTTTGGGGATGAAGATAGCACTGTATTGATATGGGCAAATAATAAAGACAGTCTCCACGCTGCAGACTGCATTGTCTACAGAGGGCTCTCCAAGTGCTCCAATAAAAGGCGCTCCTTTAGCAGCGCACCAGAGCAGAGACTAATCCCAACACGCCTCTGATGCCAGGGTATAAACACGCTATCCTCCCTCCCTTCAGCTCACCTTTTCCCTCTCGGAGGTTGCTATGACTCACGCGGCTCTGGCAGTCCCACGTCTGCCTTCGTCAGGCGTCTCGGGAGCAAGACTGAGAGTTCAGCTTTGCCCCATCTCCTGGGCTCCCCACCTGACCACGTTTGCCTGCACCTACCCAGGTGGGTCACCAGAAGCTGCTGAGCCTCAGGAGTGGCTCCTTGCAATCGCCAGAGCTGCATAAGCAACCGGAATTTCCCAAGGCTTTTGGTTGGAGAGCATAAAGCAAGCTCCCACCCGTGCGCCAACTCCTCTGCCTGCAGACGCCTGGAGATGCCGCTGACCTCCGCCGGGAGAGGCCGGGGATTTTGGTTGCCACTTGCAATGCTGTGGAAGAAAACTTCTCACGGCTCTCCTGGCTGGCCACAGCTGCTTGAAGCTTGCCAACAAGAATTTAGGTTTCGATGGCACTCCCTGTGACAACACCAGCCAGCTGGGAAGGTCACCTGCTGAGGCACAGGTGACTCCAACAACTTCTTCCCTGTGCTTGAAGAAAGCCACAGATGGTTGCAAGCACCCAGCTGTGGCTTGGTTTGCCTCCAGTTTCACAGAGTTGCTCTTCTACAATGCATCTGGTGCCAAGTCTGCATCAGACTTCTTCGTGTGAAGAAATCTCTGTAAAGAAAGGAGAAGTCTTAGTGCTGGGAGCCTACACAAATAGGGCTGTTCTCTGTTTCGTGGTCATTGCAATGTTTCACCTCTCTGCCCAAGACACTCCAGCATTACCAGAGATTGCTGGGTTTGTATTGGCTTCTTCTGGGTAGCAGTGGTTCTTTAAGTTCCTGTCAGACACCACACCAGGACTTTGCAGTTGTTCAGCAAGAATATCCAATGGCTGTTCTTTCTGTTTCCAGAGTCTTCTGTTATCTGCCTCAGCTTTACATCTTTGTCACACCAATGACTACATTACTGCATTTCTAACACAACCAGCCCTCTCAGTCCCAGATGCTGTCCCAAATCTGCATTTCACTCAACTTCCTGGGAGCTCATCTCTAGCACGTATTTCTTTCTTTCTTGTATTTCAGCTTTTGGACAGCTGAGATATATCTCATGAGACACACCTAGGCAGAAGTCCTGAGCCAGGCCCCTGTGAAGACTAGCAGAAGACACTTATGTTTCACTTGCTTAATAAACCTTGTTTCTGATGCCCTTCAGAGAGTCTGACATCCGCGTATGTGTAACTGGAGCCCAGGTTTCAGGCTGTGTGATTAAAAAATCACTTCAACTAATTCTTCACATGATCATCTCCTTTGCTTAACCAGGAAAGCCATAGTCTGGGATGAAGACAGGGACATAAAATGGATGGAAAAGGCTGGAAACAAAATAATCATTCATGAAACAATCTCAATGGTTTATTTCTTTGAGAACTTATTCTTGATTTAACTCCGTGAGGTTTTATGGAAGCAGCAATGGTGTAGCTGCCAGTGGAACGCTGTAGTCAGCTTTCTGAGTCACACACACACAAAGTTATGGGCAATAAAGATTCCAGGACAACATTCCAGAAAGCAGCGTTTCATTTACTGCCCAATTTCTTTCACTCTAACATTAAAATGACAGTTAAATATCACCAACAATGCACAGTCCAGTGAATAATTTTGTAAGCTAAAGATCTCACCTCTGGCTTACATTTGGCATTGACCATGGCCTTCTCTCCTTCCAAGTGTCAGCTGTTTTAGCCTGGCAGTTCTTGTCCTCCCATTATTCTTGTAATCTGTTTATGAAAACATTTTGATCAGCATAACCCTGCAGCAGAAGCCTGTACTTGAGGAGAATATTTTGGATGCTGTTGATCAGAGGACCAAGGTAGCACGCTGATCCTCTCAGCCACACAAAGGAACTGACTGAGTGCCTGTGAGACAGCTTATTTCTGGCTGAGTCAACCCGTGAGTGCCTGTGACCATGCCAGAACCTGGCACCAGAGTCACACAGAGCTGTGACTGCACTCACTCCTCTGCCACTGGCCTTGGGAGCTGCAGTGGGGGTTTCCTCCCCAGCAAGGTGCCATTCTCTTTCCTTACCATGATGTGTTGTGGGCTTCAATATCTTGCGTTTGTTGGCAGTGTCGGGATGTGTGAGAAGCTGCATTGGAGGGGTTTTTAGTTCATTATCCATCTACCTAGTCCCCATTCCCCAAATCAGAACTGCTCCCATTTTGATTAGGCTATCTATTATTTTAATACAAATGATTAGGATAGAAGGCAAAAGTGTTTATCATCACAGTGGTTTTTATTGTGAAACTTTGCTATTGATTATGTACTTAAAAATACACATATGCCTACTACTCTACAAGGTTTTCGTTTAAGCTCACAAGCATATACAATACAAGTTTGAATATTTTGGATCTGTAGCATCACTGACAGATGTTTTAACAGCATCTTTCAGATCTGCATATGTTGGTTATTAAATCAGTATAGAGGGACGGAAATAGAGGTATCCCCCAGCATCCCCTTTTGTGTCACAAAAAACATTAAATGGATTTCTTACTCCTACTTGACTGTTCCATGCGATTAAAGTAAGCATTCATCACCATTATGGCACTTCTGTTTGTTCTTCCACCTTTTTCAAAAGTCCTCTTTAACCAGGAAGCAAAGCTAGTCTTAAAATAGCAGGAACATAGGCTGAGAAATAACGTCTGCCAGGTCCAGGTGTAATCCTACCAGCTGCTCTCTCTGCCTGAGCAGTTTTCAGTTCCAAATTAACTCCATAATAGGTGAGATGCAGGAATGTGGCGGTGTGATGTAGGAGATTCATGTCAGAAGTGGGATCCAGCAGCTCAGCAGTGCTGCTCCTGCCTGGTTGCTGCAGCCGTCCCTCTCTTTCCTCCTCTTCCTCCTCATTCTTTTCCACTGCTCAGCCCAGGAGCTTCTTGTGCCTTAAGAATGCAACAGCAGGCAGATATAGATGGCTTTGCGCAAAGTTGCACTCGCGATTTCTACATCTGTGAAACTGAGATAATACATTACCAGATTCAGAGGGGCAAATTAATCAGTCGGTGTGCATACTGCACCTTGAAAATACAAAATTAACTCTTCTTAGCCCGTAGGTGCTGGAGATTCATCGAGGTGCGCTCCATGGCCTCTTGCTTCCAGACAAAGGTCCTCTTGATTAAATTAGATTGCTAATGTATTAACGCATTAGCACACTTGAAGAAAGAAAAGTTTGAAAAAGCAATTTGGCTTCATCACATGAACGGCGTGTATACTTAATGGAAATTTTTCCAGCATTCACAAAACAAAGAAAAATCAATAAAATGTCTGCCAACTGTTCCACTGAAAACATTTTATAATCTATAGCACCGAGAATCCCGAGCCAAGATAAACCAGCGTTGCTGACAGAAAATACTGACAATTATTTTACATTGATTCAACTTGGCCCAGCCCAGACTGACCTTGTTTATTCATCTCAGTCTCTTAATTCATATTAACTTGGCATCAAAATGGGACATGTGGCATGTGGGCTGAAGACCCATTTCTGTATCTTAGACTCAGATAAATGTAGTGCATTGAGTACTTCCAGTGCCTTGAGCTCTTAGGTAGATTTATATGCATTAGACAGAACTGGTTAAGTTCCTTTTATCCCCGCTGGGCTTTTCATGTCTGTTGACTGTAAAACTAGAAGCTCAGTAGAGGTAACATCTTCTTCTAAGCCTTCGGATATACATGAAATCCTCCCAGTACTGGTCAATTTTAAAGACACATCCAAAGAGGATGGAGGGGTTTAAGCTCTTTTAAAATATAAAAATAGAAGGGTTATGGCAATTTGGCAGCCAAAAAAGCAATTTGCGGGTCTGGGCAGAATCCGAGGCTGTGTGTAAGAAAGCTGATCAAGACACTACGGAGGAGATAATGGGGTCGAAGAGCAGAAGAATCCCCCCGCTTTTGCAACCACCATAATCTGGTCTCCAATGAAGTTTCTTAGTTTCTTATACTGAACCAATAAAGCTTAGTGTGATGGGAGAGTTGCCTTACTGCAGCTTAAAAATGTCTCCAGAAAGCTGATGAGGAGAGGTGCTTTACATGTGCCCAGCTGCTTGCATAGCTGTCGTCCAACTGGTAGCGGAAAGACAAAAGCACAGGGAAAATCTGAGCTTTTTCTTTAATTACTTGTGTTCTCATCAGCAATAAAGGGCTTTTTATGCCTGGAATGTATTATTTGTATTATCAAAGCTGAGTGAGATTTCACAGTGTGGCAGTGAAGAGATTGGGTGCTGCATAAAAGCATTCCCATTTTTATTCTCACAGCTACACCGCTGTCGTACCTGAAAGCCACCCCTGCGTAAAACACTGCTTGAGTCAAACATCCACAGAGGAGAAAAAGCTACCCAAATGATGAGAATCCTCCCAAAAGAGTCCCCACTTGGCCTGGCATTGGATGTTTAGTTTATTTTCTCTACCTGACTCGTTCTTGATGAAGGCAATGCTCCCTTGGACTTCACCGAGCGCTTGGCAGGTCATGGATGGCAGGACGAGTGGCAAGTCGGCAAGCCAAGATGACACAATTTGGCCTCCAGTTCCACTGCAGTGGGAATGGATTGCCTTTCCTCATGCCTGTGTTAGCAGAGATTAATGATGAGTGAAGAAACCAAGACTAGCAAAACCAAAAAAAAAAAAAAAAAAAAACAAAAAAAAAAAAAAAAAAAAAAAAAAAAGAGAACACAAACCCATCTGCGTTTTCCACAACACATAGCTGGTGCTTTCCTCCCTGCACCTCCTTCACAACTTGGATTTCAGTGATGAAAGGAGTGTAGGGACAAAAATTACAGAAAATCAGTGCTGTATTTTGGGTCTGATATCCTCCTCTCCTGGCATCTGCCCAACTTCCTCCATGCAGGGCTGCCAACAGTGCCTGGTGCCTGCTACGTGTGTTGCACATCCCCAGCCTGTCCTGCTTAACAAAACTGTAATTGCTCCAAAAAACACCAGCTTTATATCTCATCTTTGAATGACAGGACCGTGCTGGAGCAACTGCATGGCCAAATGAGCGCTCCTAGTGACTCTCAGTCAACAAACCTGCTGGCATCTGATAGAAAAGAGCTACAGTTTGTAGCCAGGAAATTACACAGGCTGCTGTATACTTGAAAAGATAGAAAACAAACAAAACAGCTTTGCTCTGCTCTGCTGTGTCTCCCCAGCTCTGCAGTCATTGCTCCCTCCCCTTCTATCACTTCTGTTTTGTTTTCCAAGACCCACCAGCCGCAGACCAGCAGAGGACCCTGAGCCTGCAGCGGATGGCCACACCACCTCCCTGATCAGGAAAACCTTTTCCAGCAGCCAGGAAGGTAAGTGAACAAGCCTCTTTCAAACATGCACAAGGGGATGAAGCTAGAAATATTGATAATTTATATCTTGACAATTAATTTGGGTCCAGGAGGAAAAACAAGGCAGTGGCATT
Organism: Pomatostomus ruficeps; assembly: GCA_013400735.1. Taxonomy (NCBI): domain Eukaryota; kingdom Metazoa; phylum Chordata; class Aves; order Passeriformes; family Timaliidae; genus Pomatostomus; species Pomatostomus ruficeps. Next base: position 44,525 of record VYZT01027263.1, read on the forward strand.
GCAGCGTGAGCTTGGTTTGTGTATTCCGAGCAGGGGGAGGCAGGAGGACTCAGCTACCAGCTCGTGGAAAGTAGAATAAGTCAACCGATCACCTGAATCTCCTTATCTTGCAGCAGTATCCGTGATTTAACAAAAACAGGCAGGGATTGTTACTCTCAGCAGTTGTGGCTGTGTCGCTCTGTGCAGGAGGCAGCAGCAGCAGAGCCTCCTCACTCCCAACAGTTGGGAAGCAGCAGTGCCAAGGCTTTGACAGGGCTCTGGAGGAAGCGAAGGCGGCTGCCGTGCTTCGGTATCCCCATCCAGCAGAGCCCAGGGAGTGCAAAGGTACAGCAGAGGAGCAATCCAGCATGAGAAGGTCATGGTTAAAGAGCTGTCCCATGAAGGCAGCCAGGCAGGGATAGGTCAGAGTGTTTGCACAAGGGGCGAGACGAGGATTTTATCTCCTGCCCTGTCCGGGTGTCCCGTGGCTGTACGGACAGGTAGGCAGGAACAGAGCCAGTCTCCAGGCACGGGGAGGCCCGGTGGTTCCGACAGCCACAGCTGAACGAGATCTTTTCAAACAAGCCTGTTACGGATCCACCTTGCAGTGAAGCTGCGCTAGCAGCCTGCCACCGTCACCATGGGACAGGCCTGCTGCCCCCTCGCCACCTTCTGCCACCCACATTCACGGGATCCTGCAGGGAGCCAACAGCACATTAGCCCAGCTCAAAAAAGCTGTTAGTTTTCTTTCCCATGGGCTTTTGTCCATCCCATGAACAGGCCTGCCCTGTGTCAGGAATTAGAAGACACCACAGACAGCACCAAGCGAGGAGCAGAAGGACACTGCCTGCAGCAGGACTTCTGTTTGATGTTGGCAGCTGTTAATTTGGCTCAAGCTGTAACATGAAGCCTCATCCTCAAGCAGCTCCTGCAGCAACCTGGCAGCACCCAGGCTGCAAAGCACTCCCAGGCAGGCAGCCCATGCCGAGCCCCTCCACCCCAGAGCTACCCCACTGCAGGGACAGAGGTGTCCTGCAGCCACGGACTGCCCATCCCAGTCCTGCAACAGCTCTCCACCGAGTTGGGACTCCATGGGATCCCCGATCTGCTGCTGGCCTTGCATCTCCACACTGCCTTATCCACAAAACCCATGGTTGCTTTAACTTGTTGTGGCGTTTGAGGGAATATATGTATCCTACGTGTATAGACTTGTATAAGCAATATATTAAATATTTTAATTCATCCATTGAATAACACGACGTAAAATAGTTTTGTTTTATCAAAAAAAGTGAAAGTTACCTAATACCTCTACTTGTTTGGGGTTTTCAGTGAGTTAAATGGGATGTAAATAACATGGTGGGTGTTTTTGTTGTGTTTTTTTTTAAAGGAAATACGAGAGCTGTTCCTTCAGAGCAGGTAACCCAATTCTGATTTATTATTTTATTTCTGCTTATTGTTATTTACTCTATTTTGAAGCTTCCTGAAACTCCCCAAGCCTGTCCCTGCAAGCTGTCTGCCTGCAGGGCTCTTGCTGGAACTGGTAGAAATGCTCCTGTACGGTTCTGCTAGAGTAGGGCTTCACCTGCTGCTTTGTATTGAGCACAGCACATAAAAGTCTCATCCTCCATCCACGTTTCTCTTACACGAGCTAACCAGTGCTTGGATTGGCACTTCCAAGAGGAAGATTGCAGGGAAGAGGAGTGAGATACTACCCTGTGGTTTCATTATGACTCTGAAGTGATTTAACTGTGAGGTGCTGCCTGGTCCATCCCTTCCCACACTGCCAGCCTCCAGTCCTGTGTCCTCCTCCCTTTCCCGCACTGGCTCCCACGCTTCCAGCCTGCAGGAAACTCACTGGGGAGGGAGAGGAGGAGGAGAAGACTTCCATGTGGGCAGGGAGACCCTCCCCTGTCCCCCAGATCCTTCATCTGCCATGGGTGCATTCCCTCCTGGCCTGGTGTGGGATCCCAGGTGGTTGGGAGTCAGTGGGGGTGCACAGAGAGCACAGATACAGGGCGAGCCTTTCTCCAGAGCTGGTGAGTCAGCAGCACGCAGCACAAACGCACTCCCTCACCTCTGCTTTAAAGGAAAAAATAGAATAAAATATAACAAATGATAAAATAAATCTCGTGGCAGCATGGAGGAAGGCACAAGAGCGCCTGTGTTTTAGCTTCCTCCCAATTACAATTCCTGTTTAAACTTTTATTTTTGAGGCCAAAGTATTCAGTGTTTGGCCTCAGTGCAAACAGATCATTAAAAAAAAAAAAAAAAGGAAACACTTCAAGCTCTCATCAGAGCAGGATGGCACTTATTTATTTCTTTCATTACAAAACCAGCCTGTGCCAAGTAAAATTGTGCTCTAAGAGCTGTTCTACCAGTCCTGAAGCACTGAGGAAGAACACACAGCAGCCCCACCTCTGCAGCTTCCTGCGGGCCCCTGTACATTTGCACTGGGTGGAGGATGGGCAGAGGCTGGGGACCAGGTGCCCGAGTTCACCATGCCAGGCTTGGGAAATCCTCATCTCACAGGATCTCCCCGTTGGCCTTCGGATGATTTTGGTGGCCTCTGGACACTGAGTGAAGGAAAGCAGAGCAGCAGTGGTGGTCTGGAGACACTGGGGAGATCCCTGGGTTTCCACTTGGGTTAGCCAGCATCCCTGAGCTGTGTGGAAGGTACTTCTTGCCTTCACAGAAGCAGTTGAATTAGTAAACTGAGAAGTTAATTTGAAATCTCTGGACTATAACAATGAAATCCACAAGCCCAAACATACAGGCTGTATAACGAGAGTGATGCACAGAAGAAAGCTTTGCCATCGCATCGTTAAGGACTTACCCAAGGGAGTGGTTAAAGCATTCTTTGCTTCCAAAAGGTTACTGCAGCCGAGTGGTCACCGTTGCTAAAAGCTGGTGGGTCAAAGTGTGACCTCTGTGACCTGGGAGGAGGTGTTTTGTTTTCAGCACACATTACAGAGCTGCTTGTGCACAGGAAAATGGGGCACCTCCATCTGATCTGCTCTGGACCCAGGGAAGGGAGGCAGCAGCCAAGGGCTGCAGAGGGAGATGGCTGGCAGCCTGTAGTGTACACCAAGATCTTTGGAGAAGAAAAGCCATCCATGTGACACTAACTTTATGCTTCTGAGAAAATGCTTCCATCAACATTTTGTCCTGACTTTCAACGGCATGTGGAAATTCAGAAGTCTTGCGGCAGTTGGGTACCAGCACAGGAACCAGCACCCAGCAAATTGGATCAGATCCTTCTAGCTGGACAGACCTGTGGCTTTAGTTCAACCCATCCCAAATCCAACCCAAACCCACTATCAGCAGCTCTTCCCCTGGTCACCACCACCAGCCTGCTGTGTGATGGACAGCCCATCCCTGAGATCCCGCTTTCACCCCCTCCTTTCCGGGCTGGCATCCCCCTGACACCACTTCCTGCATGTTGCTTCAGCGGGAGCTCGCACAATACTGGGCTTGGTGCCACCCAAGGGGAGCACACCCAAAACCTGGCCCTTCTTGCACAGGCAATTCTGCAGGAAGATCCCTGCAGCTGCGAGCTGGAGGATTTGCTTCGCCCTCCTTTGCCGGTTTGTTGGGGAAAGGCTGGAGCCAGAGGTGACCTATTCCCAGTGCCAGTGGCCACAGAGGCCTCGGCAACGATGGCTCTGACATGGGCCTGTCTTCTGTAGGTGCATCACAGCACGTGAACTCCTCACTCGCTGCTGCTCTCAGCTATGAGGAAGCTTCTCCTCCCTGAAACTGCGGAGATCGTGCAACAAACTGTTCCCAGTGACCTGCCAGAGCAGCTGGCTGTCACACAGCCAAGCAGTGCTCAAGCTGTTGAACAAGATTTGTTTTCTGGAGGAAAGCATTAGAAGTGGCTCAGACACAAGACTGTGCTACCATGGGGATCACCTGCGTCCCTCCAGAACTAGCACAGGCCACCTGTGTCCTGCCTGCAGCCCCGTGGTGTGAGGGTGATGGTGGGCAAGGGCTGCTGAGGTGTTCTCAGCTGGCAGTCGGATGAATGCAGACTGTGTGGCTTTGCTAAACTGGTTTTGGGCTGGCCAGAGGATCCCACCACTGAGCAAGAAGGTGGGGATGAAGACAGATGCTGGAGGAACGAGGATAAGCTGCAGCTTTCCTTGCCCTGTGCATGGCTTGTGTGGGTATGGCTCCTCAGGCAATAGGGTTGAAGGAAAAGAGAAGTGAGCATCACATTCACAATATGTCAAGTGGCCCGGATTTGGTGTTCCTGTTCCATCCTGTCTTCCAGGAAAGGCTGGGGGTGAGATTAGGGTGGCCTGGAGGACTGTGTTGCTTGAGACCCTGCCTGGCCTTGCTGCTCTGAGCAGGGCAGTCCCAGAGGTCCCTCCTGGTCTGTGTTATTCCGGAATTTGATAATCCTGAGCAACTGTGTAGTTTTGTTCAGAATCTCCATTTAGCAGCAGCCAGACTTGAAGCAGTGAAACCAAGGCTCCAAACACCCTGGTCACCTACCTTGGGACAAACAAGACCCTTTGGAAAACATTAATCTCCACTGCTCTCCTGTTCCTGGACCTTCAGGAGACTGATCTTCTACAGGGCAATTTAAGATGCTGAAGCCAATGGCTCCTTATGGCTACCAGGTGATAATTTTAATATATTATCACTCAGCTAGAATGGTTTTATGTTACGCTATTCAAGGGAAACAAGGCATTCCCAGTGAAAAGGAGTAGTACCTATGGATCCTAGCAACAGGCATGTCCTTCCACACAGTCATTCTTGCAGCCTGGAACCAGGCAGTCTTCATCTGAATAAAACAGGTGTTTAAAATAATTTCCCGGGGCTCATTCATTTATTCTCCTCTCTCCCACCCTTGCCCTTTCCCACCTTCATCATGCCCTTGAGAATAATCCCAGGAGAAAAAGCGTAGCCTCCTGGGAGCAATATAGCAGCGCGGGGAAGAGGTTTCTCTGTATTTCCCACTCCAGGAGAGTGGAAGGATTCTCTGTTCTGCCTCAGACCTGTGGAGACAGAGCAAACCACTGCCTCCATCCTGCTATCCCTGCAGGTCTGAGGTGGCTTAGTGGCTTCTCAATTACAGGGTGTGCCTTCCCATACCGCTCCTCCCTTCGCCTGCCGGTGCGGGACCACATCATTACCATGAAAAGCCCCACGATCTGAGCTCTCCAGGGCACAAGTAGATGCTCTCCTGTCAGGATATTCATGTTTTCCTTCTCTGGAGGACTTGCAGCTCATTACCATAGGGAGCAGCAGTGCAGTGCTGGCTGCCCTTGTTCCTGGACAGCCCTCTTCCTGCACAATGAAAGTCAACTCTCATCAAGTTGTTACGGCATCTTTTATTGCCGGGGTGCTACATCAGAAAAGATGCAGATATCCGAGGAGGGTTCCAGTCATTACCACTCTTCAGCCTCTGATTAACATTAAACATCTCTACAAGCTTCATGCCACATCACAGGCTTCCCACGCGACACCGCCAGGTCTGCTTTAGTGTGACCAGGGAGGTTTGCAAATAGGATTTTTTTTAAGTATTTTTTTAAAAAAAACAAGTAGGTTGGTCTGCAGGGCTGGGTTCTTGTTCACCTCTCCCCAGACAGAGGCAGAAATCACAATTCACAAACCCGACCTGATGCACTCAGGACCCTGTGCCTTGAGCAATGGGACCTACCCAAACAGCCTTGAACTCTTGAGTGGTCAAACATAGTGTGGGGTCTTTTTCCATCCTGCATTCACCTGCCAACCTACGCTCTTGGTCCCCAGAGCAACCACCAGCAGAAACCCCTCTGCATAAGGCCCTGACACAGCTCTAGGGACAAAAGAGGCACCCATTCCTTACTTTGAGCCACTGATGTTCCTCAGGTCTTTACTGGAAAAAAAATCATATTTTTGAAGCCTCCAACAAGTGTCATTTGGAGAGCGAGGAGAGCCCACAGAAAGCTTGAAGCCACCCAGAACCCAAGGCACATACACACAGCCCCACCATGAGGGCTGCTACCAAGTAAGGCACCTCATAACCCCCCTGAAGAGAGCTGCCTGAGCAGAAGTCTGTGGTGAAGCTGTGCTTCAAGTTTCCATACTGGAATAACCTGGTGGGGTCTGGGATACAAGCACTGGTTTGAGTGGGACATGGGGGACACTTTCTTGTCATCTTCAGAATTCCTCTGAGGATTTCCAAGGGGTTGTGTTGTGTCAGGGTCACCTTTCACCATCTCCCTGCAAGGGAAGAGCCAAGCAATGGGCTGGAAACTCCATGTCCATGCAGAGCTTGTTTGGAGCCATTGCACTTTGCCTACTCCCTCCATGCTGAGGCAGAGAGGTTGTGGAGGGAATATTGTTTTGGAGGGAGATCTCTATCTCTGTGGTGAAGTGCACATGCCATGAGATGGAGCTGCTGCTCTGGTAAAGGTTCCTTATGAAGCTTCAAGAGTTAGGAGATTTTTTTTCATCTTTCCTGAAGTCAAGGAGTCAGGGAGTCACTCACATGAGTCCTGTCCACCCTCACCAGTGCTCTCACAGCCTGACACAGCCCTGACAGCCACCTCCTGGGGCCAAGCCCACCCCCTCTTCCCACGCCAGCCGGCGTGTTTTGCCCTCTGAGACAGGACAAACACACATTTCCCTTTGTTTCCAGCTCCACACCTAGTTTTTTTCTTTGCATCATGAAGGGCTAGCTACTCATCTGTAATTCAAAAGAAAGCAATGACTCACTAGACTACATCGCTTTCCAAGGCAAAGCATTTCATGCATTTCGCAGGCATGCTAGCCCGGGTTATGAAATAAGCTCTGCTGGTGGCACACATCCTCCCCATCGCCATGTCCTTTGCAAAACCAGGGGCTGGGGCGTCCCCCCTGCACAGACACCCAGTGCAGGATGGGGATTTGTCCTCAAATCACGCATTTGTGTTGTGTGAGGAGTGTAAAGTGCCATCCCCGCTTTAAAACCTGGCTGGCCCCACGCTGGCATTAACCCAGCCTTGTGCTGTTCACAGCGTGTTTTAGTTAAAGGGTAACAAAACCCTAAAGTTTCACTTTTGCCAGTCAGCCTCCAAGCACCAGGTGAGGTGTCTCAAAGGCAGGTGGAGCCTCGGCTGCCAGCCCCTCACATCCCAGAGGACACCATGCATGGTCCCTGGAGCTGCAGCTCCCACTTTTCCCAGGAACAGCAGGGGCAGGGGGGTGTGAAGCAGCTTAAAAACAGATGACAAGTGTCTTACCTTGAATGACAAGCCAGCCTTCGCCATTTTGGGGCTACATCCTTCATTCCCAGGCCAAACTGACAGAGTCTGCAATTGTCTCTTGTCCCTGGGTTGGGGTGGTATTTTGATACCTGTGTCTCCATCCCCCAGCGCCTCTCCCTGCAGCCTGCCTGATCCTGCCTGTCTTTCCCCCACAGGAGCCTGGAGACAGTGGCTCTCTCCAGATCGTGCACTTCGGGCTGGTGTGACTGAGCTGCCAAAGCAGAGGAAACCTCACCGAGGTGCTGAAGTTCACGGGAAGTCCTTCAGTGAACGTCCAGCCAGCCCTGGATCTGACCACTGACAGATGACAGAACACCAGGCTTAGAAAATATCCTGCCCTTAGACCTCCAAATTATTTCTGAGTTCGCATGGACGTGCCCATGCATGAAGTGCCCTGTGTTTGCTTGTGGAGGGCAATTTGGTGACATTTTCATCAAAGATGTCAAAAAAGCGAGTAATTGCACATCCCCATTTACTGTACAAAGTCAATGCTGAAAAATTTGGGGGGATTTCTTGGATGAATCCATAAGGTTTTCAGGAGAAAGTCTGTAATTCTCCATGCATTATATGTTTTTACAATCTTCACTTGGAAGCAGATTTGAATTTCCACTTAAGGCTCTGAAAACCGTCCTATTGAGATACCAGCAGATAAGATCTTCACTCAGGATACCTCTGTGAAAGAGCAGCCTTTCACAGTCAGCAGCATTTTTCAAAGAATGCTCTCAATTTTCATATCTAGATATATCATCTTAGTTGAATAACCATTATTTTGCCTTGAAAAAAAGATGCAGAGCCTCTTAAACATCATTCCATTGGAGTCCAGATTTTAATCTGCCTCCTCTAACCACAAAGAGAAAATGCACTGAGAAGGTAACGTAACCTGTGCCAGCCCTCTCTTTATTTTTCTGGCAGTGAAGATGGGCGAGCATCATCACGGGGATGCTCCCACCACCTGATCGAGTGCCGAGTGTTCGGACTCGGATATTCTGTACTCTGTCACAGGCACAGGTGTGGGTTAACCTTGAGCTTTTTGGGGAGTACTGGGTGGTTGAAACCCAAAGCCAGTGAGCTTCTTGAAGTTGGTTTTATGTGGTGAACAAATCTTTACGAGGGACTGAAAATGAAAGCACAATGTTAAAAAAAATAAAAACAAAAAAAACAAACCAAAACCCACAAGCCATTAGAAGCATTTTATTAACAAAAATTCTGCTTTTACCCAAATAAAATATTTACAATCCATTTTTCCCCTATAAGTTAAAATCCTGCTGCCTGATGGCTGATTTTGGGTGCACCGTTTCGGCGCTTCGTCCCAATCCACACCTTTCCGCATGCGTGTTCGAAGGAGACGCTTTGGTTTGTGGTTTGAAGAGAGCGAAGGGGTTGCACCCCGTAGGGTTTTGCACACCCAACAGGGAAAAATAAATAAAGAGAGCTTTGAAACTGAGCAGCTGCTGCCTCGCCTCCCCACGCAGAGCCAAGACAGTGACAGCCAAGCTGGTGGAGGAGCGTGCCTTTAATGTCCCACGGATTGAAATTGAATTTCTGGAAAACACACGGCACGGCGCTGGACCGCGGTGACGGGGGGCTTGTTCTGCCTAAGAGGCTGCGACACACTGCCTTGCCATACAGCTATTTTGCTGAATTGCAGCCATATTTCTGTCAGTACAAGTGATGGTCTATATGAGGGATTAATCTGACACCAGACAGTGATTCTTAATCCTTCAGTATATCATAATCTATTTACTTTGCATGCTAAGAGGATTTCGGCTTAAAAATATACAGGAAGTGATACCAGAAATGTACATAAGGTCCAGAATGCTGTTTCCTAAAATTGCAGTTTTTCATAAAAAAAAATATCTTCATGTGGTTGTTTTTGGAAAAGTCGTGTCTGTCCAGGAAAAAAAAAAAAATGTTGAATAGGGATTTAACTGGAAATAGGCAAATGTTTCCCTTCAGCCCTGTGACCATTTTCACCCTCCTCCTTCCCCACAGCATTTTGTGCTCGACCGTGCGACGTGAAAGGAGAGCTCCCGTGTGCAGCAGCTTCCTCAGCTGGGAGGTTCACCTGCACACTTTTCACTGACAAAATCAAAACAGGTCTGGAACCAACATGAGATTTTATGTGCGTTAATTGCTGCTCGAAGTGTATGGATTAGCAGCGAGTGGCTAACACAGAGGTCAGCGCAGGGAAAACCACAAACCAGTGGTTCCTTATTCAGCTGCAATCACCTGTTTTCTCTGCACCCTGCCAGGAAGGCTGCCTACAAAATAGCTGTAATAAGTCATGTTAGTGGGCACGACTTCTGAAACTTACAACAGAATTTTTAGTTGTAATTCTTTAATAATTTAAATCATGCTCGTAATGGTTTGAGCTCCCAAAGCACCCAAAAGAGGAGTTGGTCATCCCAGCCAGCAGCGACCCTGTCCAGCCTGTGCCCAGCTCTGCAGGGCCATCTAAGGGTGTTCCCATCGTCACCTGTCCCAGCTGCCTGCCACGGGCGGGGGTTCGACAGCACAGCAGGGACACAACCGAGCAAAGAGGTCATTGATTATTCCCGGTCTGTGAAGCACCGCTGTAAAAGCTAAGGGCGACCCAAGCTGGGGAATATTCTCCCCTCTGTCCCTCCTCCCGCCCACCCCAAATCCTGGCCCTTCGCTTCCCGGCAGGACAGCCCCAGGTGCCTTTGGAGCTCCCGTGCAGAGGCTGCTGCCGGCGCTCGGGCAGGAGGCGGGAGCTGCCCTCGCCGCTGTGGCCGCAGCCCCCGGGCCCCGGGCAGCTCCGTGCTCCAGCAGCAAGTGCGATTTTCATAAAAAAAAATAATAATAATGGTAGCCATGCACCCAGCAGCCTTCTTGCTGGAGAGGTGAGGCACGAGCCAAGTAGGCAGCTGTCTCAGAACCGGGTTGCCCTAAGAAGCTTGGCAATCCTGCTGGCGCCTGCCCCTGGAGCCGGGCACCCGGCACCGTGCCACCTTACCTGCCCTGACTCATGCTCGGGGTGGCAGTGCCTGCTCCAGCCGTCAGGAAGCCCACAGTGGGAGAAGCTTGCAAAACGGGCAGAGTTCTGGGGCCCCCCCAAACCCAGGCATGACCCTTCCCAGCCCATGCTCGCCCACCAACAGGCACAAGTCGTGTCTTGCCCATTGCCCACCCTGGTGGCACTGACCAAAAAAAAACCCTGAAACAAATGAAGCCAAGCATTGAGGGCACAGCCCTGATTTGATGTGATCTGGACCAGGTCTCCTCTGTGCCTCAGACACCAGCTGGGCTCAGCAGCCACCTTCAACACCGTGCTCCAGGTCTGTGTGAGTGGGACAGGAAAATGCCCAAACTGCAGCGTGGGAGTTGCTGGATAAACCACTGAGCAGTAGCACCTAAATCAGGTGCCTAAATCGGGGGGGGAAATGGGGGGATGCGAGCATCCCTTTGAGTTCTAAACCCCAAAGCAGAGCCCTGGCCCAGCCCCACTGTGGAGCACTGCATGAAGAGGTTTAAGACCACGCCACCAAAACCAAGATTCAGGCTCCTCTCTTGGCTGTGTCTCTCAGCATCACTGATTTACTGAGTTGCAGTGGAACAGGGTTTATAAGGACAAGGAAATGTGCATCATTTTTGTTTAAGGCAGACAAAAGGTGTGTGTCTGAGGGATTGTGTGTTATACACCTGCTGGATCTTGTCTCTCATGTGCTCGCTAAATCTTGGAGGGCAACTCAGGTTCATTTTGTGCCCAACACAGGTTTTTTTTTCTCTTTTTTTTTTTTTTTTTCCAGCCCAGGAGGGCTGTGATAACTTCTTCCCTTCTAAAGGAAGGGCTTGGTGCAGGCTGGTGCACCTGGACCCAGCACACGTGGCCCTCCCTCAAACTGCCTGTACAGCCACACTGTGCTGACTGCAGAAGAAAACAATTATTTTATAGGTATAGATGTATTTTTAAAAAACACTTACTTGTCTTTTATCTATACATATGCTCAGAAGGAGACAACAAGGAAAAGAACCACTTAAAGAAAAATCCCCTGACATTGACTGAGTCACTCTTCCCTTCCCAACAGCTCCGTGTTGCGCCGGAGGGTGCGGGGCCACCCCCGGCCTCGGGGCTGTGCCACGGCCACCCTGGAAGGATGCACGGGGGCTGGAGCGGGCGGCTCCTGGGGCTGATCCCACGGTTTTCCCCCCGCAGCCGCAGCACCCCAGTGCCAGCCCCGTTCGCTCTCCACCGGGATGCAGGAGCGGGGAAGCGGGGCAGGTGGTGCGGGAGGGGGAATGTGGAACCCTCCCGAAGCGTGGAGCGCTGACACTTCTCACCCCAGCGCCGTCCCCGATGTCCGGGACTGCCTGGGGACACCACGGGTGGGGACACACGGCACAGCCCCGGAGCTCCCAGATGCGGTGGGCACCACTGCAGGACCACAGGGAGCAGGATGGGAATTTGAGGATGCTCCCCGAGCAGCACATCAATGGCCCAAGCACGGGAGCAGTGGCCGCGCGGGTCCACGCGTCCCCGGTCCTGTGCAAGGAGGAACAGCCCCAGCACCAACAAGCAGCTTCCAACAACTGAAGGGAAGGTCTCTGGGGGAAAAATTTAAAAAATGAGGGGGAGGTTGTCACGAGAAAAAAATTAATCTGCCTATCTTCCCTGGCTGGATGGCAGCCGGCAGCGGCCGGGAAGGGCCGGGAGCCAGGCTGGAGGCGCAGGTGCCGGAGCTGCACGGGGGGACAGAGCTCCGGCTGGGTGTCCGAGCGGCGCTCGCACCCCGCCACCCGCACCCAGGCCCGCCTGCGGCTCCCGACTCTGGGGGCTGCGCCACCGATCCCGGGGCGGGGGAAATTCCTGTTTCGGGCAGCGCTTGCCCGTCCCGTGAGTCCCATCGACACCACGGGGCACCAATAAATCAGCAACCAATTAAGCGTTAATTAACGTAAGAGTGGGTGCCCAGCCCGCGCCTGCAGAAGTGGCGGTGGATCCCCTCTCCAGAGCACTCGCAAACTCATCACACGCATCGACATCCTGCTGGGACCCCCCCAGAAATATTTCCCAGCTCCTCTCTCCCCCCAGGGAAGTTTCATGAGGAAGAGGAGGCTGGAGGGAGGAAGGAGGACAGGACACCACTACATTTATTAGTTTAGATTTTATTGGGGTGGGCGGGAAGAAAGGAGGGGGGTTGCCTTACAGTTGAAGGGGTTACGGCATCAAAAGTCACACGTACACTGTCCCTGTCCCCGCTGCGGGGCAAAGCTGCCGGGAAGCGCCAGCCCAGGCGGGGGAAGCAGGAACGCGGGGCTGCGGCCCCGACCCTCCACGACGCACCGACCGACACAAGGGGCTCGAAACAACCGAAACGAAAACCGAACCAAAAACCACACTCCGAAAAGCCGTGCGCCCCCCCCTCCCCAGCCCCAAACCAGAGCTGCTAATCGCTGCAACCCTCCCCCCAAAAAATAAACCAAAACTTTTTTTGGCAGCTTTTTTTTTTTTTCTTTCCTTTTATTATTTTTTTTCCAAAAGTTTTGGGGTTTTTGGTCTGCAGGTTGCGGATCAGATGGGCAGCCTTTCCCTCCCCCTTTGCCTCCCTTCTGGGCACCTCCCATGGCTGCTGCCTCCCCCCTCACCCTCAGCCCCAGGACGGCACAGCCAAGCTTGTGCAGAGCCCTCGAGGACGGACGGAGGACATGAGACCGGGAAAGATTCATTTTTTTAGGGAAGAAAATGAAAATTAAAAAAAGACTTTTTTTTTTTTTTTAACGTTCTGTTCCATGTTAGACTCTAGATAAATGCCAACCCAACAGCATCAACTAAAAATAATCGTGGTCACTGGAACGGACCGAGTATTTACACCATTCCCACCGCTCCCCGCGGCAAGAGGCTGTACAGGACTGGCAAGCCGGGGCTTCCGCACCCGCAGGGGCTGAGGGTCCCCGCACAAAGCTGGGGGGGCACTGGCAGGGCAGGAGCCAGCCTGCGCCTCTGCCCGGGGGGCAGCAGGGGACACGCTAGGCTTTTTAATTTTTTTTTTTTAAACTCCTCTTCTGTTGCGTTTAAAAAAATAATAATTATAATAAACCTGGTGGAGTGGTGCAGGAAGCAAATAAATATCAGTCAGTAGAGATGGGGGCAGCAGGATCTCCCCAGGGCATCGCCACTGCTAACGAAGAGGGAGGAGGAGGAGGAGGAGGATGAAGAGCCAGAGTCCTGCCCAGGAGGCGGTGGGGAGTCCCCGGGTGGGGGGTCAGTGGCAGCTCGGGGGACAGTGACGAGCCCCTCACAAGACCTGGAAGCGCCAGGACGTCTGGTCCTTGTAGTCAAGGCAGTCGGGGGAGTTGAAGTTGAGCTTCCAGGAGGCAGCAGCGGCGGGCTCCTTGTAGTCCAGGCAGTCGGAGGAGTTGAAGGGCAGCCCCGTGCCGCCGTAGCCTTGGTGGTGGTGGTGGTGGTGGTGATGGTGGTGGTGGCCCGAGCTCTGGCTCAGCGGGTGGTGGTGGTGGTGGCCCGGCACCGAGGAGGGCCCCATGGGGCTGAGCTGGTGCGGGTGGTGGTGGGAGTGCATGGGCGCCAGGTAGGAGCTGCAATCCACGCCCCCGAAGTAGGACGAGGAGGGCGGCGCGGGGTAGCCCTGGCCGTAGCCGCCGCCTTGGCTGTAGGACACGGGGTAGGAGGCGGAGGCGGCCGAGGCGGCGGGGCCGGCGCGCTGCATGCAGGAGGCGGCGGCGGGCGGCAGCGGCTCGGGCACCGTCACCCCCGCCGGCGCCGCGCCGGGAGAGATGGAAGCCGGGCTCCAGATGGATGACGCCGGGGTGCTGAGAGAGGCCGGGGCGCCCACCGGGGCCGAGGAGGCCGAGCTGGACGAGGAAGACGAGGCGGAGCTGGAGGCCGCGGCCGGCGGCGTGAACTGCCCGCTGCTCTCCGAGCCCGAGCTCTCCCGAGCGGGCGACGATTTCTTCTTGGCCGGGCGGCTCTTGGCCCCGCCGCCGCTCTGCTGCTGCTGCCGGCACTTGGCGCGGCGGTTCTTGAACCACACCTGGGGGGAAAGAACGGGGTGTCGGGGAGCAAGGAGCCTGGCGGGGCGAGCAGGGCCCCAGGCAGCCCCAGCTGGGGCTCTTCAGCCTGCGAGCACCCAGCCACCCTCAGCCTGGCACCAGCTCTCACAGTACCCGCGCCCAGACCCTAACACTGCGCACCCCTCGCACCCCCAAATAGAATCCCAGCCCTGCCTGGCACCCCGGCCACCCCACAGCCTGACAAAAGCGAGGATGACCAGGATCAGAGGCTGTGGTGTCCCAGCTCATGCACATCCCTGCCACAGTGACAAAATACGGTTCTGGGGGACAGATCCTGCGTTGGGTGCTGCCTGCATATCCCACCCCGATGGGTATCCAGGGAGCAGTGCCCAGAGGGAATACCTCTGGGAAGAACCCAGGTGGTAGGGCTGCTATGCCCTGGAGGAGGTGGAGGGTGACAGAAAATTATTAATAAAAATAAAATTAATACTAGAGGATCAAAAATAAAAATAAATGCTCCCTCTTCGGCTGAATGTCCCCACAGCAGGACAGACAAGTGGATGGGAGCCCCCACGCATCCCTGTCCTAAGGAAACAGGGATGAGTGCGGATGGAGCACCCGGTGTGAGCGGCGCCAGCTGAGTAGGGGCGGCCCTGCATCCCCCATCCCACAGCGGTGCGGGATTCCCCGCGCAGGGGCCGTACCTGAACTCGGGATTCGGGCAGGTTGATCTTCAGGGCGACCTCCTCCCGCATGAAGATGTCAGGGTAGCGGGTCTTGGCAAAGAGAGCCTCCAGCACGTCCAGCTGCGAGCGGGTGAAGGTGGTGCGCTCCCGCCGCTGCTTCCGCGGGGTGGCTGCGGGACGAGCACCACGGCGCCGGTCACGCTGGGCCCCGCGCAGCCCCGCACGCAGCCCCGGTGTCCCCGGGCAGGGCCCTGAGCCGCACCCCCTCTGCTGACCCCAAACACCCGCGGCTGCCGGACCCCGTCCCGCTGCGGGCAGGGCGAGGGGCACAGGGCTGGGGAAGGGTCAGGCCTGGCTCCAGCGGGAGCTACGGGGAGATTTCGTTGTGCCGAAATAAATTACTTTTTTTTTTTTGGTGTCCAATTTGAAACTTCTTTATCCTTAAAAATCCCAGCGAAACGAAGAAACCACGGGAACAGGGGGGAAATTAGGCTAGACCCCAATCTCCCCAGGCAGGGGTGCAGGCAAACGGGGGGAACCCAACCCACAACCCACCCGAAACCGCACGGCCCCACCAGCTCCTCCAAACCCGCACGGGATGGAACTTTTCCCCTTCTGCTGCTGCAGGATGGCGGGACTGGGGGGGCCGCGGTGCGTGGCACTCACCCGGATACCCCACGGAGGGATGCAGCAGGTCCATGGCCGGGCCCGTCAGCCCCAGCCCGTTCATGCCGTAAGGGGGCTGTTTGAGGTAAGACATCATGCTAGAAGCCGGGCAGTTTCCTCCAAAGTCCCGCAGAAAAAAAAATCAAAATCAACTCAAATGTATGGGGTGGGGAAGGGGGAAATGAAAGGAAAAAAAACCTGACAAAAAGAGCCCCCGAAAAAACCCCAAACAAGAGGCAAAAAAAAAAAAATTTAAAGCCAACGACAATTAAAAAACGGAGCACAAAGTCGGTGTGAAAGGAGTTTCTTTCGTTCCGTCCCGCCGTCACCGCCGCGAGGTCCTCGAGCGATCACAGGTGAAGTGAGAGAAAAAATAAAAACGAAGGGAAAAAAAAATTAAAATAACAACGAGGATCGAGAAACGGGCGGATTTCTTCCCCGCGCAGAGGCGAGGCCGGAGCGCCTGGGGAGAGAGCGGAGAGGAGCGGGTGAGGCTTCGGCCGCCCGAGTTCTGCCGGGGGGCGCCCGGGGCTCCCGCGGGGCTGCGCCCACCCGGCGCGGCGGCTCCGCGCGGGCGGCTCCCGATTGTTGATTTTATTATTATTTTATTTTAAACGAAGGCGAGTCGCGCGCAAGTGCCGAGAGGCAACAGTGCCCGGCGATCGAGAGAGATAAAGCAATTATTTAAAAAGATAATTGGATTAGGAATCAAAAGGAGGTATCAGAGGAGGGAAGTATAATTAATTTAAAAGCGAGCAGACGGGGACGTTTTAATTAGAAATGGATAAGAGTTAAAAAGGGGAAAAGGAAAAGAGAGCGCGGCGGCAGCCGAGCGGGCGACAGCGCCGGCAGCCGGGACGGGACGGCGGCGGGGCCCGCCCGGGGCGCTCCGGCAGGGCCGGAGGGGGGGACACGCACCCGAGAGACCCGGCAGCGCCCGGGCTCGGCGGCGAAATGCCGCAGACAAACGCGGAGGGGAGGAAGGAGCGGAGAGACCCCGGGCGGTCCCGTCGAGCCCCGGGGGCAGCCCCCGCTGCCGAGGCTGAGATAACTGCCCCCCGGACGGGGGAGGGGG
>VYZT01027267.1:0-25517 GCA_013400735.1 Pomatostomus ruficeps
CGGCCTCATCCGTGCTACACAGGCAGCACTGATGAATATTCCGCTTTTTTTGCTGCCTCTGCTTGATCCTGACCACTCTCCCAGCGTTTCCTGGCTGTTCATCCAAGCAGAGTCGGCTTGTCCTGCTCGCAGTCCTTCTCCTGTCAATATTGATGGCACAAATAGCAGTTTAATCCTGCAGGCATTATTTTGGCTCCGGGCTGCTCCTCGTCCCGCAGCAGAGGATGGGATCCGGCCTCGTGCCCGTGTGCAGTCAAAATGCATCAAAATCTGAGCGCTGGCAGGTGGCCAGAGAGAGGAATGCTACAGTGGTTCCTGTCAAATGGAAAAAAACCTGTAAATTTTATGGGCTTTAAGAATGACAAATCATATCTCTCTAATCGATAATTTCTTTTTCTGTTTTCCGTTTGTCCTAAGCCAGAAAAAAGAGAAACTTCTTTCCTAAAAAGGGAAATGAGGCAGCAACAATTTTAAATTTTAGTTATTTAATTTTTTTTAAGTATGTGTGCGCAGACAACGCTTTTGAGAGGGGATAAAAATCAAGGCTGGGTTTTCCATCCTTGTAACCTCATAATGATGCTCCTACCAGCTCCTGCTGATAAATATTTATCACCTCGGTGTTTTCCCTCGTTCCCCTCGGCACTGACAACAGGTTGGTAATTGCCAAAGCAAGGCTCAGCTACACTGGAAACAAGAATAGAAAATAAAAAAATAATAAAAAATAATAATAATAATAATAAAAAAGTTGAAGTGCAGGGGATTGTTAAAGATCAGAGGCTGCCAAAGTGAGTCCAGGTCTTGGTGCAGCTGCTAGTGACAGTCCTGGGTCACTGCTGAGCTCAGAGTCACCTCCCCAGCTCATGGGCAGCCTCTGAAATTCAGTGTGTGAGGAGACCACAGGGAGTTGTGTTTGTGCAGTGCACGGGCCTTGAGGAGAGGAAAAAGAGAGGTGGAAGGAGGAATTTAATTTAATTTAATTAATGAAGCGGTACAAGGGACTTCCTTGGGAAGGGAAGGGTCTGCTCACATGGGCTGGGGGAGCAGCAGCACCGGGGCTCCTGCAGGGAAATGGGTTGGCCTGGGCTGGAGTTGGTTATTTAAGGCAGAATTCTTCCTAAATTCATACACCAAAACTCTGCCAGTGTTTCAGGGCTGGAGTTGGTTATTTAAGGGAAAAATTCTTCCTAAATTCATTCAACAAACCCTCCCCCCAGCATTTCAGGGCTGGAGTTGGTTGTTTAAGGTAAAAATTCTTTGTAAATTCATACAGCAGAACCCCCAGCATTTCAGGGCTGGAGTTGGTTATGTAAGGCAGCAATACTTCCTAAATTCATGGAGCAAAACTCTCCCAGTGTTTCAGGGCTGGAGTTGGTTATTTAAGGTAAAAATTCTTCCTAAATTCGTACAGCAGAATGCCCCCCAGCATTTCAGGGCTAGAGTTGGTTATTTAAGGCAAAAATTCTTCAGAAATTTGTACACCAAAACCCCCCAGCATTTCAGGGCTGGAGTTGGTGGTTTAAGGCAAAAATTCTTCCTAAATTCATGCAGAAAACCCCCCAGCGTTTCAGGGCTGGATTTTTCTCCAGGTGTGCCTTTGCTGTGGGAGAATCAGCACCCTCTGCCCCTTTCCACCCAGGGAGGCTTTTCCTGATCCTTTCATTGATGCTCCTCACCCTCCTGCTGCCCCACGTCCACCCCAGGCCCCACCAGCTCACCCTCCAGGCTGATGCTGGATTAATTTCATCATTTTCCTTTTGTGATTCTCATGAGGAGAAGCCTTGGGTCACCTTTAACTGAGTTTTTCTCTCCTGCAGACCTGGAGAACTTCAAGACCAGGACGAGGAGCACGGTGTCCGTCCGCCAGGGCCAGGGCATGGTGCTGCTCTGCGGGCCCCCACCCCACTCCGGAGGTAAAGAGCATTTCCTTCTCTTGATTTCAGCATCTGGACATGAATCGTGGGGTTTCCATTCTCAGGGAAGAGAATTCCCGGGATTTTCAGGGAGTTTGAAGCCGTCACCTGCAGGGAGAGGGCTGTGGGGTCGTGCTGGGTGGTCCTGCTGACTGGGGAAGCTCCAGCTGGGGGTGAAATCAAAGAGAATTTTATTAATCTGAGTATAAACTTCAGAGATGAACTAATGGAAACCAAAGCACTGTGTTCATATGTGGCCAAGATCTTTCTGTTTTGTGGCCTGGGTGTATCTTCTGCTACAAAGTTGTGGATTGCTGACAGAGCCATTTTTGTGCATCATATTTTCATTTTTTTTCCTTTTTTTGACACTTCTGGCACTACTTTTTGTCTGTGGGTACTCAGGGTGTGTCTGGCTCTCACAGGGAGCCGTTTGCTTCCAAGAGGGTGGGATGGATGTGTAGCAAACACCAAACAATTCTTGCAGTTAATTTCTGTTAAACATGGTCCTGCTGAGTGGGGAAGCTCCAGCTGGGGGTGAAATCAAAGAGAATTTTATTAATCTGAGTATAAACTTCAGAGATGAACTAATGGAAACCAAAGCACTGTGTTCATATGTGGCCAAGATCTTTCTGTTTTGTGGCTGGGGTGTGTCTTCTGCTAAAACATCATAGATTGCTGGCAGAGCCATTTTTATGCATCATCTTTTCATTTTTTTTCTTTTTTTTAACACTTCTGGCACTATTTTTTTGTCTGTGGGTAGTCAGGGTGTGTCAGGATCTCACAGGGAGCCGTTTGCTTCCAAGAGGGTGGGATGGATGTGTAGCAAACACCAAACAATTCTTGCAGTTTGGCACAAATTTATTTAAAACGTGCCGGTTTGTGGCTTCCTGAGTGTGTGTGTCACGCTGTTCTGTTTAAATTGTGTTGGAGGGGGAGTGGTTCTGTCAGGAATTCGAGAGGGAGTGGTTCTGTCAGGAATTCCTGCTGGGTTCCCCACACGCTCCATGAGTGTCCCTCAGCACTGGGATCCAGCAGCAGCCGCTGCAGCCAGGCAGGGGCCGTGGGCTCCGTCGGAACGGGGGCGTCTGCCACGGGTCCATGTCCATTTAAAGGGATTTGCAGTCCTGCTTTGAGACCTGACCAGGCTCATCAGCGCGATGGAAGTCGCCTGCTGGGCTGAGTTATTGCTCAGACAGGAGGGGACAGGGCTTGAGGAGCTCCCAGCTGCCCATGGGCTCTGTCCCTTCCTGGCGAGCGGCACTGACCCCACGGCACTGATGCCTTGGAGTGGCCACTTAAAGGAGAGACCAGCCAAGATTCAGATAATAAAACGGGGATTTATTGCAGGGCCTTCAATAGGGACACCTCGGGCACTCAGAGCCTCTCCGGGAGAGGCCACACCCAAGATGGAGCCCGGGGCACGAGTTTGCTCCACTTGGATCAGTTTGGATCCATTCCCAGATCAGGGCTCATTCTCCAGTGACAATTTCAGGGGATGATGGAATTGAGCCCAAGTCTGTCCCCCCTTTTAGAGGCTCCGTTACCATCTTTGGGGGCCTGGGCCAACGAGGCGTCCTTGAGTGCAGCCTGGAGAGGATTTGTTGTGTCTGAGCAGGATGGGAGAACAGGAGCTCCCAGATTATATGGAATTTGAGAGTTCCACACTAAAGCAGGGCAGGGGCTGGAAATATAAAAGCTGAATCCTGAGGCATCAGCACTGCCCGCTCCTGGGGCACAGCTGGCCAGCAGTGCTGCCTCCCATTCCCCAGGGCAGGGGGCTCCTGGAGGGACACGGGGACTGCAGGGATTGTGCCCATCTCTCCTGAGCAAAGCTCCTCTCTGCAGGGACTCAGAGTTTCCCGTTCTGCTGTGGGAAATCCTTGCAGGGGAGCACCCTGTGGAGATGGGGTGAGCAGTGAGAGGGGAATGGTTCTTCAGCTGGTTCAGGAGGAAGGTCTGGTTTGGGATTACTTACTGGTGATACAAAAACCTGCATTCCCAGGAGGTGCTGGTGTTATTTCCAGTGTGGTTCAGTGAGGGGCAGAGCCTCGAACGCTGACCGGGAGGTGAGAACATTTCTGGTGCCCAGAGGGTGATGATTTCCCTCAATCATCTGGGTGAGAGATGACTTCCCCACAATCATCATCCATGACCTGCTCTGTTCCAGCCCGAAAATTATCTTAATTATAGCCAGATCCACAATTAGTGTAAACTGATATCATTACATCTCTGTATCTGAGCTGGGCTGGCGTTACCAGGGCTGTTTTTTGGCTTGCAGAGAAAACATTGAAACTCAAAACAGCTCAGTTCGGACCACTTGTCCTGCAGGAATTAATCTGCGCCATGGCAACGTTTCCAAGGTTAGGAATGAGATGAGTTTTAAATGTCTCAGCTGCGAATTCATGGGTTTTGGTGCTGATGGTGTTTCCATCAGCCAGCTGCGCGCGTCAGGTTATCCAAGCCCTTGGCCACTGCACAATCCCAGAGCCTTGTCCTGCTCAGCTCGAGGCTGGGGAGCTCAGGAGGGAGCTCAGGGGTCGGGGGGAAGCTGCTGCTCCAGGAGCCGCCGTGTTTGGGGACAGCCCCATTGCCAGGGCCCCGGCGGGGCTGGCACAGCAGAGCTGCAGAGATCGGCTCCTTCCAGGGCCCCCGTGAAACCCTGCGGGTGTTGAACCTTGTGGTGCCACAGGAGAGATCTGCTCGGCTCCCAAGTGAAAAATAACCCGGCTCGTTGGAAGTGTGAGTGGCACTGAGAGGAGAAAACGCAATTACATCTTTTAGAGTCTGATTAGGGCAGCGAACCCGAGTTCATCATCCTTGCAGAAAGTGTCTGATGGCATTAATGACCAGTGCTGCAAAACAGGACTAACTGTGGGGAAAAATACATTTTCATATTATTTTTTTTTTTCACTTGAGTTTCATATGTGCATTGAAAATAAAATCTGAAAAAAATATAAAAAAACAAATATAAAAACCCAAAACTATTCAATCTGAAAATTGCTGTTGCTCTGCTGATGAGGGTATTCACTGGAATAGTGGAAGCCTGAAAAAACCATCCTGGCCAGGTGCTGAGAATTGGGGGAAAGAAAAATAGCGAATTAGACGGGAAATATTTCCTGTCGTCCATTGTGTCTCTGGTTGTCTTGGGCTTGAAAACCGTGGCTTTGTTAAAAAGCTGCTGATCAGCGTCCAGGCCATTACCCTTTCAGCTGCCGCTCCCTCTGCCACTCGGAAATATCCATTTTGGAGGAGCTGTCAGCCGAAAGGGAAGTTATGTTGGCCTACATACATTAGTAGTCGAGGCTTTCTCTTTATTTTTCTCCTTAATGATGCCCAATAAAGAGCTTCCCACTGTTCGGATGCTGCGGGAAATTCATCCTGAAAATGAGCCCAAATGATGGACGCGTCCTTTGCAGCATCAACAAATGGGCTCTGCGCGGAACAATCCAGGCATGGCCGTGCCCTGTCCCAATTTTTAGTTTGCAATGAGCTGGAAATTCGGCCCATGGATGGATCTCGGCCCCCCCGGACCCCGATGGAGATGGGATTTGTGCCGGACGCGGCGGGGAGCTGCAGTTTGTCAGCCGCTGCCTGGTGCTGGGGCGTTTTGTTAAGCAGGATAACGATGCGCTGGCCTGCTCTGACGGAGCGCCTGCTGAGGGCTGGAGATTCGCAAAACAAATGTTCGTCCGCGGCTCAGGGAGCGGCGGGGCTGGAACACAGGATAAATGCAAATCCAATGTTTGCTTCTGCCACGTTTTCCACGCTGGCTGGGCCTGCCATGACCCCTTGGTCTGTCAGAGGTTCCAGTTCGTGTCCTCTCCTTTTTCTTTTTCTTTTTCTTTTTCTTTTTCTTTTTCTTTTTCTTTTTCTTTTTCTTTTTCTTTTTCTTTTTCTTTTTCTTTTTCTTTTTCTTTTTCTTTTTTTTCTTTTTCCTTTTTCTTTTCCTTTTCCTTTCCGTTTTCCTTTTCCTTTTTCTTTTTCCTTTTCCTTTCCGTTTTCCTTTTCCTTTTTCTTTTTCCTTTTCCTTTCCCTTTTCCTTTTTCTTTTTCTTTTTTTCCTTCTCCATTTGTTCCTACCAGGTCAGTAGAAACCTGCCTGGGTTGCTGGGATTTTGTTGGGATTTTTCTGAGGTCATTACCCCACGTGTGAAGGGCGTTCCCTCATTATTTCTGCATCTCGTTTAATCAAGACCCCAACAATGGTCGTGTGCCAACCATTCTGCCCTGAAACTCCGCAGAGGAAACCACTGAGGGGTGACCACTGCTCTGGGAACGTGGCTCTGGGACACGGGGAGCTGCTGGTGGGGTTTTCAGTGGTCAGAAATCCTCAAGGTTGGTGTGCAGCTCGACCTTGGCTTTGGTTTTGGTGCAGAGCACCAGGGGCCTCATCGTGGCCACAGCGGGACCTGGGCAGTGCCCAGTGGTGCAGTCACAGGAATGGGTTTGGATGTGGGAGGGACAGCAGAGTTTCCATGGATTTTGTGTTGGGACTCATTAAGGTACCTCAGCTTGATTTAGGATGAGCTTTTTCGGAGACCAGAAAATGAATCTCTCCTTCCTGCTTTGTGCTTCCAAAGTTCTGTGACATCAACCAGGTTTGGGTGGGAAGGACCTTAAAGCTCATCCAGTGCCCCCCCTGCCATGGTGACACCTCCCACTGTCCCAGGCTCCTCCCAGCCCCGTCCAGCCTGGCCTTGGGCACTGCCAGGGATCCAGGGGCAGCCCCAGCTGCTCTGGGAATTCCATCCCGGCCCCTCTGCACCTTCACAGGGAAGGATTCCTTCCCAATATCCCACCCAATCCTGCCTCTGGTTGGGCTGTCACCAGAGCAGAGGGGAAGAATCCCTTCCTTGACCATCTGGAGCATTTTGAGCCAGAATAGGACAAATATCACCCAAACAGGCTTTGTTTTTCCATGTGTGTTTCATTGAAGCCATTTAGAAACCACAAACCATTTCAAAGTGTTCCAGTTAAGCTCCTGGTGGAAATGTTTTCCCTCTGAGGAGCTGTGCAGGGGGAAACAAGTTACCTCTCCTTGTTTGCTTTTTTTCAGTGTTGTTAATGGAATTTAGAAGATACATTTCTTACTGAGATAAACTTAATTAAAACAAACAAACAAAAAGCTCCAAAACCCAAAGCAAACACTCGCTTGCGTCCCTCGGGGCTTTGAGTCTGAGCTGTGCTCCGAAGGGGATGTGCCTGGGAAGTATTTGGAGGTCACTGTCCTTTTAGTTTTATCTCCGAATTTTAAGATAAAATATTGTTTTGTGCCAAATCTTTTCATTTAAGTTTGTGGGAGCTGAGTCCTTCAGCTGCCACTTTTATTAGATTTATTTGATAGCCAGGGTAGGGTTAGTTAATATTTTAACAACTCCAGTTTTCAAATTCCTTCTCTAACATCTCTGGCATTTCGTTGTGAGTCCAGAGCAGACAAAATACCGCCCTGGGAAGGATTTTCTCCTTGCCAGGGTGGCAGCACAGCCATCCTCACGCAGAGCCGACGGGTCTGTAAATCCTTCCTTCCCTTCTCTGGGAAGATAAGTGGACTTATCTTTGGGATTTCTCTCACCCCCCTCCTGCGAGCTCCTCGTGGTTCATCTTCAGCAAGATCTACGGCCACGTTCTCATGACATTTGCCTTGCAGCCCTCGTGGGAAAGCCCTGTGGAGCTGGAGCTCTCTCAGAGCTGTGAGAAACACACAGAGTGTGGTGGAAATGATCCCTGAGTTACTCCATTGTTGGAATTCCCTGTTCCCATTGCATTCCCGGGGATTTGTCCTGCTCTGAGACCTCTCACTGCAGCTGGAGCCTTTTTATCCTCACTCCTAATATATCCCGATAATCTGGGCAAGAAATAATCCAGCTGTTGCTTTTGTTTGGATAAAAAGTGCTCAGACAGAGATGAAGAGCTGCCAATGTTCCTGCAGGATGGGGCTTCTCCTGCCCCTTGCTGAGGGCCTCAAGGTCCTGCTGAGCCTGGGACTGCAGCTCCCCAGCACCATTTCTGTCCCTCAACCTCAGTTCCCTGTCCGTCTGCTCCTCCCTGGCCTTCCTGGGTGGCTGGGAGCTGTGTCCCCTCGAGTGAACAAAGGCAGGATTTCAAGGAAAGCAAATTTTCTGTTTCTCTGCAGTGCCCAGGTTCTCGAGGCGCTTGGAAAATTCCATCTTCCCCAGGAGGAGCAGATCCATCAGAGCTCACTTGTTCCCGTAATTCTCTCCCATCTGATGCCATCGCTGCTGATGGAAACCCAGCCATGGATGGGAACACATCTGTGCCTGGGAGCCGAGATGTTGACAGGGAATTATTCCCCCAGCTTCTCACAGATTGGCTGCACTCAGCTTTTCTCATTCTCTCCTGCCTTTCTTTCCCTGCCACCATCCAGGAGAACTTTTACTTCTGTTGCCCAGCTTAATCAAGCAGAACTAACTAAATTTTAGCATTTGACATTGAGTGGCAATTCTGCTTCCATCTCAATCTCAGCCTTTCGTGCTGCACGGTCGGCAGTGGAGTGCGGGCACCAGACACGTTTGCAGAAAGCCCTGTCCTGCTTCCAGGGCTGCTAAAACCCCTCCTGGGCACAGAAATTATTAGTGCCTGCTCACTTTTTCACTCCTTTTATTATTTTTTTTGTTTAAAGGGTGATGGACTTTGTGGGCTGGCAACAGTGAAGATGTTTGGGCTCTCAGGGTGCCTGGTGGCCTCAAGTGGGGTGGATGCTTTGAGGGGTTTGTCTTGGAAATAATCTGTCCCCAAACTGTGTCTCGTGTTCCCTCATGTTTGTGCAGCCCCCACCACGCAGTGCAAGGAGGGAGGGGAGAAAAACTGGGAAAAACCAGACCGGTGCAGGAGGGAAAAGACAATTCTCAGGCATTTTTAGGAGAAAACCTGGTAAAAACCAGACCAGTGCAGGAGGAAAAAGGCAATTCTGTGGCATTTTTCGGAGAAAACCTGGTAAAAACCAGACCAGTGCAGGAGGAAAAAGGCAATTCTCAGGGATTTTTATTCCCTGAGAGGATCAGAGAGTGGGGCATAGCAGGAATCCTGGAACATTTAATGTCCTCACTCCACTGCAGTCACCTTCATATCCAGCCTTTATTTTCTTGTTTCTTCCAGTGAGGGATGCCCAGAGCCTTTGAGAAATTTGATTTTTGCAGAACCTCTGTTCCCAGGACGGGGCAGTTCCCCTGTCAAAGGGCTGAGCTGCCCCTGTTACTCCTCGTTAGGGCATTGATCGTTTCTCTCTCACCTGCCCTGGTGCCTCTGGAAGCTTTGCTGCTCAGCCAGACTCGGTTCCAATTAGCGAGGAGCTCGTTTAGAGAGGAGTCTCGCACACATGGGTGGGCACCGTGCTTGTGCAAGTCCCATTTCTCCAGGAAACCGTGCAAAAATTCTGCAAAGCTGGGCAGCAGTGGGTTCAAGCGTTTGTCAGAGTGCTGAGCCTGTCACGGGTCACTCCCGGGGCTGGAGGGAAAATGTGAGCAGGTAAATCCTCCCTCGGGGCTGGGAAAGGCAGAGAAAACAGGGGCAGGGGGATGTTCTTCCATTTGATGGATTTGATTTTGGGGTTGGCAGATCTGGAGAATCAGGAGGGGTCGGAAATCTCCCAGGGGTTAAACCTTGGTGGAATATCTGGATCTGTTACCAATTCCTCCTCTTCACAATCACTGCCACTCCCACGTCCCCAAAGAGCAGGGAAATTCCCATGTCCCAGTGCCAGCACCCTAAAAGTGTTCTCCAGAGCACCAACAGTGAGCTCAAAAAGCTTCTGAGTGGTTTAGCTCAGGCCAGGATCCAGGAAACAACTTCCCAACATTTCCAATTCCTGCGTTTGTCTCCAAGGCGGGCTCCCAGCTCCTGAAAGCTGGATCTGCCCAAAAATCCCCTCAAAATCCATCCCAAATTTCACTCCAGGTGTCTCTTTCTGTGGCAGCAGCACAGGGAGGAGGTGAATCACGCGTGGGGTCTCTGTGATTCGTCTGTGTCTGGCTCCGTGTGATGGAGACGGTTCCAGTTCAGCAGGAACGGGGTTCATTAAACTCAAAATCAGGCATATGAAACGCTCATTTAAATAAAAAGAGATTGAGAATTGTAACTTCCATTTAAAGTGCATCTCCCATCATTTATTTTTTATGCTCTGCCACAGTCGCCGTTTAAATTATTAAAGGCAAGGAGTAAAGAGCTTCTCAGGAGATAGGAATGGATTAGATTAAAATTAATCTGACATAATCCTTTCTCTGAAAGTGCTGATTCAGTTTGGGCACGAGTTTATCAGCATATTTGGGGAGAAGGGATAAGGATAAATTCTCCTCTAATTTGGGAGGGCTTTGCCTTGATGTTGCTGACAGCCCGGGGAGCGCACGGCGTGCTCATAATTGGGAGATTTATGAAATCACAAACATTCCTAACAGCACAAACGCCAGGCTCGTTACAGATTTACACTCATTAAGCACCGGGGCTGGCCGATGTGATCTGCAGGGAGGGATTTTGGGGTGTAAAAACAGGGGCAGAGTCAAGAGCAGGTATTGGCCATGGGGTTAGACCCCGATTTTTGGCTGGCCCGTGTCCCTTGTCACCTGCAGAGTCCCCCAGCATTCCCTGTTTGTGCCCCACGTGGGTGGCACAGACACAGGAGGGTGCCCAGAGTCTGGCACTGGACAGGAAGGGGCTCAGCCCTGCAGTGAAACCCTCGGAAACAGTGGAATAATGAGGAACAGGACGTTAATGGATTTTTTATTTATCGGTGACAGCTCGTGACACCTTTAAAAAGAAATCATCAGCGAGCCAGTGGCGAGGTTCATTCCCTGTTTGGTGGCAGCCAGCACGGAATGAAGATGGAAGTGGGGCTGGGAGGGGGAGATCCAGCGGGGTTTGTTGGCAGGTGAGTGAGATGTGTCGTGTGACAGGGCCCAGTCACGGCGTTTTCCCGGAGCTGGAACAGCCTGGGAGGTCTTCATGAGATCAGTCAGAGCTCAGGGTGCTGCTCCCAGCTCTGCCGGCCCTTCCCCTCCTGATCCAGCCCTGCAGAGCTTGGGAGCAGCCAGGGGTGCAGAGCCCGCGGAGCTGACACGAGCACAGCGCTGAATTTGGGGTCAGATTTGGGGTTCCACATCCCCGGCTGCACATTCTGCCTTGTTCAAGTCAACACTCTTGGCTTTGGGAGCTCCCATTCCCATGGGGCTGATTTTTGTTGTTCAAAAATCAATGGGAATATTGGTTTGGGCATTTTCTGTTACCTCATGCACGTGAAGGGCCTAAAAATGCGGCCACGATGTGTTTAAATACGATAAATGTGCAGCCATGATGTGTTTAAATGTAATAAATGTGCAGCCATGATGATGTTTTCAGCTGGTAGATATAGAGCCACTTTATCTAAGCACTGTTTATCTATCAGATATGTTCGGGGAATGTTGATTTCCTGTGCCCTGCAGGCCGTACCCCCCTCAGGCTGTTTGGGCAGATATTTCAGCCTTGGAGTCGATCATCATTTGAATTCATTGCAGTAAGAAAATTCCCTGCAACCAACTTTGATTTTTTTATTTAGAGGTTTGATCTAATCTCGTACAGCTGCGGTAAGAGGCTGATCAAAGGTACTGAGAGCTGGTATTAAAGGATTAGCTGGGTCACATTGAAATATGTTTTCAAACAAGCCCAGGGACCTTGCACTTTTCTGAAGCAAGGAGAGGATTTTTAGGCTAACTCCCGGTGACTTGAAACAGCAAACAAAGTGCAGGATTAAATCAGGGAGTCGCTGCTGCAGGTGCTGCGGGTGGCACTTTATGTAACACGAGCCCGGGGAGCGTCGGCAGCGAGCGAATCCCTCCGAGCACAAACAGAGCAGAATCTCAGTTCTGTGCTTGTGCACATGCCCAGCTCCCCGTGGCTTTATTCTCATTTGCTGATTGCTGTAAGTAATTAACAGCCCCAGCCCAGCCTCTTTTTATCTTTTCCCTCCCTGTGTCTCTCCTGTCCCCTTTGCTGCTGGCAGTACCTGGCACAGGGTGCTCCTTCCCTCGCTGTCAGGTGTCTTTGGAGAGATGTTGATGCCACTCTGGACCATATCGAGCTGTTATTCCTTTTATTTTAACCAGAATTTCCTCATTAAAATGGGTTTAAAGAGAGACTCACCCTGCTGATCACTGCTGGGGTGAGCCTGACTTCAAAAACTTCGGTTTAAATGCAAAGTGCTCGGAAGTGGCATCAAACCCAGTCCTGGGCGAGGTTCAGCACGTCCAGCACACCCCAAACCCACTTCAGGAGGTGCCAGAAGCCCTTCTGATAAACACAGCCTGGGTTTGAGGCCGGCTTTTCCTTCCAGGCTGCACTGGGCTGAGCTGCAAATATCCACAAGATGAGTTTTGAAAAGTTTTCCAGGCAAAACCCCACAAGTTTCTCCCCAAACCTGCCAGGCTGCTGCTCCACGGAGGGTTCTGTGCCCATCAGATGGTGCTGAGATGATTTCGGTGTTTAGCTGGAGTCAATGCCCCAGTGCAGGAGTGCATCTCACATGTTCTGGCCAGCACAGGTGACCATTTCTGCCTGGGACAGATAATCCAGGCCAGCTGCCTGCAGCCAGCAAATATTTCACTGTTTGAGAGATTCACAGGCTGGAGATGCAGAGAATTATTGATTGGGCTTCAGGGAATGAAGATCTCCTGCCCTTTTAATTACCCACACCTGAAGCTCGACATCCAGGGCAGTCAAGGCGCTGGGAGGCAAACACAGCACTGAAAGTTGTTGGGAGAATGAATCCAGCCCAGAAATTGGGGAATTTGTGCGTTTTTCTCATTCTTGCAAACATCTGACAGCACTTTTCTCTGCTGCCTGGCCGCTGAGCAGCCATGTCCTCAGATCTGGCATAGCTGAGGGTTCGTGCAGCCTCGTGCTCTGCTGTGACCTGTCCCCCTGGTCCCCAGCTCCGGTGACAAAATTATCCCAGACTTTTCCACTCAGGCAGAGCCTGGGAGCAGCTCCTCAGCAATGAGGATTGGAAAGTGTGGCTGGGAAATGACGGCACGAGGGCTCTCGATGGCTCTCAGCAGCAAAGAGACGAGAACTCCTCATGCAGAGGGGTCATTATCCCCCAAGCACGGAACTGGAGACTACAATGAAAATATTTAACCTGGAGATGAGAGGGTTCTCAGCAATTCCAGTAACGCTGGCTCGCAGACACAAGCAGGAGCTGCTTCTGGGGTGTAATTACAACCATGAGACCTCCTGGGGGATCGATCCAGAAATTCCCTCCCTGCTCCTTTTCCGTGGTCAGGTCCCCACTCCAGTCAGTGCAGAACTGCAGAGCTCAGGGGGGCTCTGGGGGGAAATCCTGAGCGTGAAGAGCCTCTCCAATTCCAACCCCCTGCGCATCCCAGGGCAGGGCTGGTTCTTTGCCTGTTGCTGGCAGCTTCTGGAGGAGCAAGATAATTGTTCACCCAGAGTAAATTTAAAAAAAAAAAAAAACAAAACAAACAGCAAAACAAAATTTAACTACTTGCAGAAAATAATAATCTGGCTGGGAAGCGGTACCTTGTTGGCTCTGAGTATCCTCTCGACATCAGCATGAGGTTCCTCCTAATGAGATGCACATGTGTAAATATGATGATTAGGTATTCCCTCATAAACATCATTATCGAAGCTTCCTAAAAGCCTAAGCAGGCGCTTCCGAGCCCTGCTGTTCAAAGTAAATAAATAAATAAATAACTAAAGGCCAGCAGCCTGCGCTCAGCCCCGTCTGGCTGCAAACAGCGGGACGCGAGGGCAGAACAGATTTTCCAAAGTACCTAACGGCACTCGGGGTCAATTGCAGCCACGAGTCGTTAGAGTATTAAAATAAGAATATGATTTTTAGCGTAATTAGGGTTCCCTTGGAAAGCTTCAGGCATGCACTCGAAGCTCTTGCGGTGTTTTTGGGTATTTGGCTCAGGCAGGGTCGGGCTGCATTAACCTCCCTCGCAGCCTCTGCGGCCGCTCCCAACATCTCTCACTTCTCTTTTTATTGCTCAAATAACTTCCAGAGACGCCTTATAAACCACGGAGCGCCATCTAATTAGTCACAGGCAAGATTACAGCTGCTTAATTTAGCGTTCGGGTTTTTGCTGATTCAGAAATTCCCCAGGAATAAAGCAGCCCGTGGGTGATAACACCAGATCCTCCTCACAACCGGCTTGAAAGGGGAAAAAAAATTAATTAGGGAGGATGAAGGCGAAGCCGTGAGTCAGGCTGGAACACTCACGAGGAAAAGGTGAGATTCCTGAACCTGCAGTTTGTTCTGGATGAATTTGAAGGAGTAGCAGGATCCATGGGTGGTTTTGGGAGTGCCACAGCTGGAAATTTGCATTTGTAGCGATGCCTTTTTCTCTGGTCCTAAAAATATGAGCCAGACAGAGCTGGGGTGATGAAAGGATCCTTGTCTTTCTGTGAGGATCTTTAGGTGCAAAAATTCATCAGGTGGGAAACGCTGAGGGCGCACCCGACACGTGGACAATTTTTATAAATTCTGCAATTCTGCAGATTAGCACATCTGACGAGAACCCCCCGCCTGGTGAATTGATCCCCCCCAGTTCTGTGCCTTCCAAATTCTGTCCCTCTCAGATGAGATCCAGGCCCAGTTTACAGAACTTTGTCTCGAAAAGCTCCTTTCAGCCTTGGGTTCCGAGGAGAACCAAGAGAGCTCAGGGGTGCTGGAATTTGTTTTGTCTCCCTGCCTGGGGAAAGGGCCTGGAAAACTGCTGGGAAAACCGGCCCCAAATGCAATAATGAGCTCCAGAGCTCCAAATACCTGTGTAGAGAACATATAAGGGAAAAAAAGGCAAAAACCAAAACAGCATCAGCTGCAAACGGGTGTGTGAAGAATACAGAGAATCCATAAAAGAACAAAAAAAGGTGAAAAGCATCAGTAGGTGTGGGGATCACTCCTGGGCTGTGAAATATCTGATTTTCCCCGCTCCCTGTGCCTGCAGAGCTCAGCTACGCGTGGATCTTCAACGAGTACCCGTCGTTCGTGCAGCAGGACAGCCGGCGCTTCGTGTCGCAGGAGACCGGCAACCTCTACATCGCCAAGGTGGAGAGCTCGGACGCGGGCAACTACACCTGCGTGGTGACCAACAGCGTGACCCACGCCAGGGTCCTGGGGCCGCCCACGCCTCTCGTGCTCAGGAACGACGGTAGGACCCTGCCAGGGCTCTGTCACGTGTTTCTGTTGCCAGGTGTCACCCAGAATTCAAAATGTTTCTGTGTTCATATCGCGGCCGCGCATCTCCCAGAAATTCAAAATGTTTTTATGTTCATATTGCGACTGGGCATGTCCCAGAAATTCAAAATGTTTCTGTGTTCATATCGCGTCTGGGCGTCACCCAGAAATTCACAATGTTTCTGTGTTTATATCGTGGATGGGCATCACCCGGAATTTCAAAATGTTTCTGTGTTTATATCACAGCCCGCATCTCCCAGAAATTCACAATATTTCTGCGTTTATATCGTGGCCACGCATCTTCCAGAAATTCAAAATGTTTCTGTGTTCATATCACAGCCGGGTGTCACCCAGAAATTCAAAATGTTTCTGTGTTTATATCATGGCCACGCATCTCCCAGAAATCCAAAATGTTTCTGTGTTTATATCATGGCCACGCATCTCCCAGAAATCCAAAATGTTTCTGTGTTTATATTGTGGCCGAGCATCTCCCAGAAATCCACAATGTTTCTTTGTTCAAATCACGGCCAGTAATCACCCGGAAATTCAAAATGTTTCTGTGTTTATATCGTGGCCACGCATCTCCCAGAAATCCAAAATGTTTCTGTGTTCATATCGTGGCCACGCATCTCCCAGAAATCCAAAATGTTTCTGTGTTCATATCGCGGCTGGGCGTCACCCGGAAATTCAAAATATTGCTATGTTTCTATCGCAGTGAAGGGAGAGATTTTCCCCTCCCAGTGACGCTCACGGGCAGCCAAAGTTGCTCTTCCACCGCTGGAGCGGCTCTCAGAGTCAGGCGATAATTACAAAAGAAAAACCCCAAAAGAAAACCCCAATGGGATTTGGCCAAAGACAGGAAACTAAATAGATTTTAGAGCCTGGATGTACCCGTTTTTCTCATTTTACGCAGCCCAAAAGTGAACAAAAGCGCTTTGTTGTTTCGGTAACTGTTAGCTCAGCCGCTATTTCCCAGCAGAATCAGGGCTATTTTTAGTGGTCTCTGGAATAATGCGAAAAAAAAGGGAGAAGAAAGCGAAAGAGGATTTCTAAATTTACACAGACAATTGATCTGTATCGTTGGCATTTCGGAGCAGATAAGAAAAATACATTTCCATGTTAATTTACAATTAAAATTAATTAAAATGTCTCTGCTGAAAGGATCGCAGTTGGGACATTTGGTCCAGAAATAGAAATGCAGTGTTAGCAGCTTCTCCTGGAAGGAGATCCACTGGCACCTCGCGGTGTTTGGCAAAAATTCCCTGCTTGGGGAACTCAGCCTCCTGCCCTCACTGTCCCCACCAGGCTGGCACAACCCCTGTGGACGGGGACTGGGAGGTGCTCTTGGTGACAGGGAATTGTCCCAGCTGGGCTGGGAGAGGTGGAGGTGCTGCTTTCCCAGCTCTGCTCCGAATCTGCTCCTCCTTACAGGGAATTCTGTGTTCAGCAGCAGCAGCTCTGCCCCTCGGAGTCCCCAGTGCGTGACTGGCGACAGAAAAATGGTTAAAATTGCCTCACACTAACAACTGCCTGCTCAAATTACATTTTTAAATATCCCAATAATGGGATTTTTTTGCAAACCCCACATGAAGAGCCGGACAGGGACTTTGTACGAGGGTGTGCAGTGCTGGAACAACGGGAAATGGGTTCAGGCTGATGGGGCAGGGAAGGAATTGTTCCCAGAGCAGCTGGGGCTGCCCCATCCCCATCCGGAGCCCGCTGGGAGCACCCAGCTCCTGCAGAGCTGCTGCTCCTGCAGAGCTTCTCCACCTCCCTTGAAAACGTGCTGGGATTTTCAGTGTCAGGATTGAAACAGGAGCGGGAGGAAAGGGCTGGAACAGTCCTGGGCTGAAGCCGCCACCAGCAGCAGCTGCGTGGGCCGATTAAGCTGTAGCGTTGCACAGGTGGTGTCAGGAAATGCTCCTCATCAGCGCCTCAGACAAATCACCCTCCCTCGGAATTCCCGGCTCTCTCATCCCAAAGCTCCTTTACAAGCCCTGGAATTGGAAGAAAGACACAAAATCCTCTGAAACGCAGACCCGGGGAGCATCTGCTGTGCCGTGGCACTGGAAGTGTTCTCCAGGCTCCAAACCCGGGCTCTGTTTCAGTCCTGTATTCCCTCCTCCCTCCCTGACACCTGCACAGCTGAGTCAGGTGTGAAATCAGCCCGGAGCAGCAGGAAAAACGAGGATTTTCTGCATGGAAATGAGCTTGGATTCAGGGCAGAGGTGTCCCAGCTGCTCTGGTGTTGCTCCTGTAAAGAGGAGACAGCAGGACTCACTTCACACCCTCTATATTTATATGTATATTCATGTAAATAATATATATATATTTATGGATTTATTGATGTAGATGGGTAGGTTATCGCTGCAGCAGTGATTTTTCCAGGTACAAATCCTGATTTTTGGGTGCTCAGGACTCTCAGCGAGGCCATGAGAGGCCAGAGCTGCAGGGCTGAGGGTGCTGGTGGCGGCTGCTGGTGTCCCACAGCCCCAGGGAAACATTCCCACCCCACTCTGGGGTTTTGTCCCCAAGGCATAGAAATGGGAATAAATAAAAAGTGAGAGAAGGGGGAAAAGATCTGCACAAGTCCCAGCAGCTCCTGCTCCAAAGCAGCACCAGCCTCGTCCTCAGAGACCACGGGGCAGTTCTTGCCTTGTTGAAGCAAATATTTAGCACAGATTTTGGGGAAATTTCAGCAAAATCGCAAAGATTTGGCAGGTCCCAGCTGAAAAACAGGATTTTGAGCTTTTTGAGGGTGCAGAGGGCTGATGGGTGCCATGCCACGTAATTCCTGTGTGCCTGGGTTGTAAATGCTGGAATGGCACCAGGGAATCACAGATTTCCTGTTCCTTGTGCCAGGCAAGACAGGGATATGGGCAGAGTATCTGTATTTTTAGTAAACACCTTTAATTTTGCCAGTTGCTGCTTTATTGACCGTTTATTTGCAATTAATGTGGCAGAAAGATGTCATAAGCTGCTCTTGCATCAGAACATTCAGGGACGCTCAGGTCAGCAGGTTGGTGCAAGCCTCACTCTGAGCCTTTCCAGCTTTATCATTGGACAATTAAAGGAAAAAAGGGATTTTCGTGCATCCCGTGTGCCAAGCAAAGGGACAGAGAGCAGCAGAGCCACCACAGGCCAGCAGCAGCAGCAGCTGTGATGTGCCCCAGGGTCGCTGCAGGCTCATTCCTGCATTTTTAGGATCCATCAGGTCTGACCCAGCTCCGCTCCTCCCCTGGCCACGCTCCGGGAATTGCAGCAGTGCTGAGGCTGAAGCTGCAATCATCAATTAGCTGCTAATCACTGCTGGGGAGATGCGGTGTAAGCCAGCGCAGGGGCTGGGAACGGAGCCATTCGTCAGGGGTGTAATGGCCTTTTTATGTGCACAAATTCTTAAACACAATTTCATAAAGAGGCTGCCACGCTCCGTGATTTACCGGGGCAGTAAAAAATAAAGGAATTACCCGAGGAGCAGATGATCCCTGCGCTCTGAAACCCTGGGAGTTAATGGAAACCTCTATTCACTCCGGGGCTTTTAAAACTTTTTTCCTAATGGCTTTTTGCTCCACGTGTCGCTTCCAGAAGGTGCTGAACCTCGCTGGTTATCTCTTCCCTTATTTCACAAGTTACCTGGGACAACCCTGCGTATTCAAAAGGAAAAAGTAACGGAGCCATGAAGAGATTGGAGTCTTTGGCAGATGGTGGGGAGAGTTCAGCTTCTCCTCTGGCAGAGAATGGGAAAGGAGCACACAGGCCACGGTCACAATGAGTGGATTAATTGGGCGAGTAATGATGGATGGAGCAGCTCCGTGCCCGCTCGGGAGCGCTGGAGAATTCCCTGCCGAGATCCAAACATCCCTTTTGTGTTCGCAGGGGTGATGGGAGAGTACGAGCCCAAAATCGAGGTGCAGTTCCCAGAAACGGTTCCGTCCGCCAAGGGAGCCACGGTGAAACTGGAGTGCTTCGCCCTGGGGAAGTGAGTTCAGATCCATCATTACTATTATTATTATTATTGTTATTATTATTGACAGTGAAACTGGAGTGTTTTGCCTTGGGGAAGTGAGTTTGGATCCATTATTATTATTATTATTATTATTATTACTCCTATAATTATTGTTTTTATTGTTGTTNTATTACTCCTATAATTATTGTTTTTATTGTTGTTGTTACTGTTATTATTCCTGCACTTTCTCACGTTCCTAGCACACGATTGTGGAGTTTGCAGCAGTTCCTCTTGATCCCCTTCCCTCAGCAGGAGTTACCCGTGGCCGCTTTTCATTGCAGCCACGGGGTTTGGGGGCTCTTGTTTCTGCAGAGAACCCTTCCAAAATGTTGGGATTGGTAGGAAAATCATCACCGAATGGATGGGTTGGGCTGGAAGGGACCTTAAATCCCACCCAGTGTCACCCCTGCCATGGCAGGGACACCTCCCACTGTCCCAGGCTGCTCCCAGCCCCATCCAGCCTGGCCTTGGGCACTGCCAGGGATCCAGGGGCAGCCGCAGCTGTGCCAGGGCCTCCTAAAATGGATGTGTTTTTACAGCAGAACCCCAAATTCAACTGGGTCAAAACAGCATTTTAATAATAAAATGCCTCCTGCTAATATATCATGATTAACATATGTATATTATACATAACCCATTAATAATAAAATTTCTCTGGGTGCTGTGCCGAGCCCCTCACTCTGCCCAGCCCCGTGCCTTTCCCTGCCAGTCTCACCCCGCTTTCTCTGCCCCCCAGCCCCGTTCCCACCATCAGCTGGCGCCGGGCGGACGGGAAGCAGCTGCCCCGGAAAGCCCGGCGGCACCGCGCCAGCGGCCTCCTGGAGATCCCCAACTTCCAGCAGGAGGACGCCGGGCTCTACGAGTGCGTGGCTGAGAACGTGAGGGGCAGGAACGTGGCTCGGGGGCAGCTGACCTTCTATGGTAAGCAGGCTGCCCGCTCTCGGTTCAATCCGCGTTAAATATTTTGTGGGGATGTGATTTTGCGAGGGTATTTTAAAATAATTTCCTTTTCGACTGGCACGTCTCAAGAAAGGTGTAGTTTGGAATTAAAACCTGGCTGGGTGGTGTGTAGTAATGGAGAGGCAGAGCAGCTGCAATGACAGCCCGTCCCTGGAAGGACATTGGCATGGAAACGGGCTGGAAATGCTTGCAAAATGCTCGTTTGTCTTCTCAGGGCTAGGAGGGTGAGGCTGGAAATCTGGGGGAGCATCCTGGTGGGATTCGTTCTTCCAGCTTTCGTGGATAAACATTAATTGCTGGTGAGCAATTAAGAGCTGCCTTCAGGAGGATCAGTGATTGCACAACGCGGAGAGTTGGGATTTCAGGGCAGAGTCTGCTCCACTCAGAGGCTCCTGCAGCTGCTCTTCCTCACTGGAATCAGAGTCCTTGAGCCAGGCTCTGTGAAAAGTCACATTTCAGCTTCACCGGCTGCTCTGTTGAGTAGAAGATGCCTTAATCCCTCTGATCCTGGTGCCCATCCCAAATTCCTGCTGGAAACAGCCCCACAGAGGGCAGCTTTACCCGTGCAGAGCTGCAGGGAGGGGTTTCGGGCCACCAGGGGCTCTGGGTTTGGTACCCAGGTCCTGTTTGAGGTGGTTTGAAGAGGAGAAGCTGCAGGTTCCACACCCCCCAGGTGTGCAGAGACCTCCAGGGCATCCAAAATTATCCTGGTGGTGTTGCTGCCCTGTTCCCATCTCCAGGAGCACAACAGGCTTGTGAAAATATGGACAAAAATTCAGGGTTTCCTCCCCCAAATGCTCCTGAGGACCTGTCAGCGGGGAAGATGGGGCTGAGCTCCAGAGATGAGGAGAATGAATTTTGATTTACAGTAATTCTGCCACAGAAAAAGGGTTTGGGATCCAACCCTCCTGGCAAAACTGAATTGAATTTGGTGGATAATGTAACATTTTTTAAAGGAAGTAGGGGTGTTTTCAAATTGGAAATATTTCTGAAAGGCGTTTCATTTAGAAATCAGAACTTTGGGGGCTTCCATTTCAAATGAACCTTTCTGCTTTTACCGCTGAGGGAAATACAAAAAGAGGAAACGTTAAAAAGGAGTGGGAGAGCAAGAACAAAGTGAAATCTTCCACGCTAAGGAAAGAATCCGGGGCTGATTCGAAGGGATTTTAATTTTTTTAATGAGATGATTTACAGATTCCTTTCCCTGTGCATCAAACACTGTGTGTTTTTCCTGATTCGTCCCATGTGGGGAGTAAATTAAAAGACTCATCAGCTGCACAGTTTTGCTCTTCCCACGGCCCAACCTGCCTTCCTTGGGAAGCACTAAACAGGAATACTCCCACCAGAGCACAAATTCGGTTCTCATCTCTTTACTGTGATGAATTTCCCACTCTGGGGCCCACACAAAAGCTGCCACCGTGGCTCGTGCTGGTTTCACCCCCATCAGGGCGTTCCAGCCGAGAAACTCGAGGTTTTTTGGGGAACAGGGGTGTTCTGCGCTCAGTCTGTCACTCTGGGAGGTCTTTCCCTGTCCTCCCTGGGAATGGAGGAGTTCCCAAGGGGAGGTGTCAGCCCCACGCCTCTCCTGCTGCAGGTTTGAGAGAGAATTCACTAAAATATCATTGTTGTTGTCTTGAGGATGGTGATTTTCCGGGGAAATGGTTGGTTTTTTAGGATAACTTGTGTTTTGCAGCCAGGACTGAAAATAGAGCTCTTTAAAAAACCCCGACTTGCATTCTGTGCTCTGAGTTGGGCGTGGCAGCAAAATTTTTTAGGGGAAAGCAACTTATTGTAAAGTTTTATACAAATAATTGGAAAAAAAGAACATAATTTTCTTTAATAATTGGGGTTTTTAAAGCTGAGAGGTGGTGTTTTGTTGTTGAAATAGAATTGTAATGGTGGCAGAGCTTTCAAGATGCTTTTGGAAGGTCAGGGCTGGTGCCCGGAGAGGGAAACGCTCT
The DNA here is from genome assembly GCA_013400735.1 of Pomatostomus ruficeps. Lineage (NCBI taxonomy): Eukaryota > Metazoa > Chordata > Aves > Passeriformes > Timaliidae > Pomatostomus > Pomatostomus ruficeps. Next base: position 22,023 of record VYZT01027267.1, read on the forward strand.
GGAGGTGCTGGCAGGTGCTGGCTTGGATGGATTTTAGGAAGAAATTTTTTATCATGAGGATGGGGAGACCCTGAGGGTGCCCAGAGCAGCTGGGGCTGCCCCTGGATCCCTGGCAGTGCCCCAGGCCAGGCTGGACGGGGCTGGGAGCACCTGGGACAGTGGGAGGTGTCACCATGGCAGGGGTGGCTCTGGGTGAGGTTTAAGGTCCTTGCAGCCCAAACCTATGGGACTCAGTGGGATTTGGGTTATCAGATCAGGCAGAGGTGGCTCTGGCTGGGGTTTAGGGTCCCTGAAACCCAAACCTGTGGGACTCAGTGGGATTTGGGTTACCAGACCAGGCCCATGTGCCTTGATGTGCCCTGCAGGTCCCAGCGTGGCTCTGACAGCCCCTCTCCTTCACACCCAGTTATCAGACTCTGGGCACGGCATAAAATAAGAGAGCAGGAGAAAAAGGAGTTGAAATTTGCGTGCTCGGTGTCGATAACCCGGCGCTGTCAGGGCTCTCACAGCTCCTGGACGCTGTCAGGCAGGGCAGGCTGTGCCGTGTTCCGTTCCCTATCAGTGTTCATTTTCCCCTCCGTTGCTGTATCAGTGACACTGGAGCTGTTTCACATCCTTGGTGCAGCAGGAAAGGTTAATTAAACATGTAAGATCCATCCTGGCTGCTTTTTCTGTGCTTGGAGCCCCTGCCCAGGCTGGGTTTTAGGGCTTTCCATGAGGATTTGTTCCCAGGGCTGAGTCCCCCTTGGTGGATCGACCTTCCCGTGGAAATATCTTCCTGGAAATACAATTCCAGTGCCTTCCCCCTGTTCCCCTGGCTGAGGGAGCCCTGCAGGACACATTTCCTTGCTGGGTCTGGTTCTCCTTGCTGTTCCTGCCTCAGGGAATCCCTGGGAAAGGAATTCTCGGGGCTGTCCCGAGATCAACATTGATCCTGGTGGTTTTCTTGCAGCTCAGACCATTCCCTGAGCCTGAATTAACAAATCAGACAGCACAGCCTCTTCTTTTCCATCTTTTAGCAGCTCTGGGTGCTGGTGCTGCCCTCCTGGCCTGGCAGCTCCTTCCCTGTGCCCGGGGAATCCCGGAATTCTGATCCTGGGCTCTCTCCTTGGGACAGAGACAGCAATGGACAGGGCGCTGAGCCTTTCCTGTGCCAGTAATGATGAATTACGGCTGCACCACTCATCAGCTGCCAGAAATGGGCTCAGGGGCGCTGAAATCAATCCCCACCGGCCGAGAATTGCATCCTGGATGTGTATTAGCACCTCATTTGCTTGAGTCTTTGTGGTTATTTTGAGCTCACAGATGATTGCAGAGTCCTGCAGGTTCATGTCTGGTTTATTTCTCGTATTTCTGCCTCAGTTCTGGGGTTTGTTGCTCGTTTCTGGTGTGATGCCTCATCAGCTGCCACATGGTTTCATTTTCAGATGTCTCTTAGGACATGATTCCCAGTTCTGCTTTTGCCTTTCAGTTTATCACAGTGAAGGACAGCCTGCCTCTGGATTTTTTTTATCTTAGAATATATTCGGGCATATTTTCCTATTCACCCGGTTTTAACTGTCCCCCTTTGTGCTGGTGAAGGCTGAGGGGTGATCAAAGGGAATCAGGGTTTTTTCTCACTATTTCCATCACTTTTGCTCTGTCCCCCTGAGTACAAACCCCGGACAGCTCTGATCTCCTGGGAGGGGGATTTTCCTTTAAACCATCCTTATGTGAGAGTCGCGCTTACATCTCCGAGCTTTGCCTTTCACTTTGTAGATTTAGCAGATGAATTTTGCTTGCAACTCTGATGAATTCCTAATCAGCTGCCAGGTTTTTCCTCCAGCACATTTCCAAGGCCAGGACTATCTTAAATACCCCAAGCAACGCCAAAATATTTCCTGTAGAAGAAAATATTTCTCTTTTTTTGGTCAGTGCTGCTGAAATGATCCAAAGGACTTTTTCTAGCCCAGTCACAACTTGTCATTATTATCTCCGAGATGTCGCTCTACCAGGAAACCTTGTCGAGAGGAGCTGGATTCATCTCCTCTTGGAATTATTTTAATTCTCCTGCCCGAAATTCTGTGCCACGTTCCTCGCTCCGCTCCCAGCGGGTGCCTGTCGACCTCCATTAGGTCGTGGCCACTCCTTCGGTGGCTCCCACGTTCCTGGAGCGTGAGCCAAGCCCTGAGAATTCCCCAAGAAGAAGCCAAGAGCTGCTCTCGGCGCCGAGCTGCTGAAAGGAGCTTGGCCTGATTAGGAAAGGCTCCCCAAGAACAGTGGAGAAGGAAATCCCGCAAAACAAACAGCTCGGAGCTTTGCACGGAGAGGATTTTTCACCTGTGCTGCTCCTTCTGGAGTTGTCTGCACCAGAAAGGGAGAAAATGTCACCACTTCAAGCACCGGGAGGGGTTTAGGGTGGTGTGGGGTGCAGGCTGAGGTTCATGGGTGCTGCACCAAAGGGTGGCAGGAATTTGGGGCTGGCAGCTCCCAGCACTGCACGTTCCAATCCCAGCACTCAGGGCAGGAGTTGGGAGGAACAAGATAAAAACTACCCCAAAAATGCCTTTTGGAGAGAATTTCCCTTATTTGGGGGAAATTATTGTTTTCCTTATTTGGGGGAAATTACTATTTCCCTTATTCGGGGAAAATTATTATTTTTATTTGGGAAAAATTATCATTTCCCTTATTTGGGGAAAATCATTCTTTCTCTTCTTTGGGGGAAATTACTATTTCCTTTATTTGGGGAAAATTATTGTTTCCCTTATTTGGGGAAAATTATCATTTCCCTTATTTGGGAAAAAATATCATTTCCCTTATTCAGGGAAAATTACTATTTCCCTTATTTGGGGAAAATTATTATTACCCTTATTTGGGGAAAGTTACTGTTTCCTTTATTTAGGGAAAATCATTCTTTCCCTTATTTGGGGAACCTCTGTGAAATGAGGATGAATTCTGAATTTCTCTCCTCCTCTCCACAGGTATTACCTTGATTTTTACGTAGCACACACTCACATTATAGAGCACAGCTTGCCATGCATGGCTTTTCTCAATTTGCAGATCGTTTCCAGTTGTTTTGGGTTTTTTTTTTCCTTTTTCACGCGGGAACCTGTAAAACGGCGCCGCGGAAATAAAAAAGGCGAAGGATCCGTGTGGGTTTTACAGAGCTCCTTTCATGGGATCATAAACCCCCTTCAAAACGATGAGTTAGATGCTGTTGGAATAGTAAATATGTAAATTCCAGAGTAATTTGCAAATGTCCTTGAGCCACTGAACCGTTGCAGTTGCTCAGCTCCGCGGAGTTGTCGGAGTTCTCGCTGCAGATGACAGAAGTGGCTTTCATCTCCTGCTTTTAAAGGCTTTCCCCTCCACATCTCTTTAGCTGCAGACAAGAAAAAAGCTTAAAATATTACAGGGGCAGGAGGGGCAGCCAGGGAAATAAACACCGCTCGCTTTTCCTTTCACTTCTGCCTTGGCACGATCCTCAGTTCACTTTGATTTTTATTTTTATTTTTA